>MU720468.1:2952-103303 GCA_026770625.1 Nicotiana glauca | reverse complement strand
ATAGTATTCTGTTATGAAAATAATTTCGGACAGAAGAGGTAGGAAAACGTTTAGCACAGATGTAAAACCATTCAGAAGTGTAGAGCTGAGAGCATATAAGTATATTAGTTTTGAACTATAGTTTGGAAAATTACAGAAGACATAGTGTCCTGATGAGTTTTAGGAAAAAATAATAACACGAATCTGGAAAAAGTAACTCAATAGAAAGTATTTGCACATATATGATTATTTAGAAAATAGGACAGAAGCTTAGTAAGAAAACCAAGAGGGTCTCAGAGAAAGGAAACAAAATCGGATAGTCGAAAGGTGTCGAATGGTTTAAACACGATTAAGATGGTTAATTGATTTTATCCGGCCTAAGGCTTGCCTAGGCGCTGTTTAATCATAAAAGAAAGTGGACATGCATACTTGTTTTCAAGTTTTAAAAGAAGCCTGTTAACCAAACTTATGTCTGTTAAACGAAATTAGTGAAGTGTTCAACAGTTGCAAATACAGCCCAACATACATGATATCTAATGCACACAAATGCCCTAAAACATGGTATCTAAATGCAATGGCAGTCTTGTTAATTATTAACTGGTTGTGGTTAAATAGCGAGCTGATAGTAAAAGAGCTTAAAGACATGATCTTTAGTCATATGAGATGTATGCCCCTAGACATGGTTCCTATTGCACAAGTAGATAAGAAAAATCCTATATACATGTTTTCTACCCATTACTTAAAGCTAAGCATGCATAATCCCACCCAATTTTACTATAAACCCCACTGTTCATTACAAGTTATTACAGACCAATGTGATTAAATTACAGTAGTGAAGAGTAAAAATAAGAAGTTAATCTATAGGGAGCCTTTAGCAAGGCCCGAATCTCCAATCCTCACTTCTTTCGAGTTTCACAGCCTTTACCAAGGTTTGGTTGCGGCAAAGCTCCCTAAGGATCCATTGGGACCCTTGGCCAATACCAGGCACCCAAAACCAATTAACAAGACAAGTGCAAGTGTGGAATTACCAGCCTTGTGCATCAAAGTTCAGTGGGTACTCAAAGTACCCAAAGCAATGCCTACACTAAGGGGGTAGAACCTAAGTTCTAGCAGTAGTGAGATTATGATAGGATTTGAAGAAGTTGAGTTGAAAACAATTGAAAGAGGATTCACATGAAAAACAGTTTTGAGAGAAAAGTAATCAATTGAGTTCGAAAACAGTTAATATGGGACCAGTTTTGAAAGAAAAGAGTCACACAATACTTAGAGAACACAAACAGGGGCAGGGGGAAAGGGAACAAATAACTCACAAGCAAGAACACTGAACATCAATAGGGTCCTGAATACATGCTAATGGGGTACAGGGGTGAGGGGGAATAAGGAGAAACATGCAGGAAACAAGCACATGAATGCCAGACTATATTAATCAACACAAAGGCATGCTAATTGCAGTAAGAGCAACAAAACCATAAGTAGAAGCATTCAAGAAACAAAAGGAAGTGTAACACAAATAGAAACATATTGCTTTTGGGGTTGTAAATCAAATAGGAGACATACCAGTGGATGGTAAAGTAATGCAGGGTNGAAGTGAGCAGCAATATAATGGAACAGTGAAATAGTCTAAAACTCAGCCTGAGTTTCAAACTGGTGGAGCAACCAGTAGTCACAAGAGAAGTGAGAGAGATTGTTTGAAACAAAGAGAGAGTACTGAATATTTTTTGTGTGAGAGAGAGTTTAGAATAATTTTGTTCGTGTCTGTGTGTGTCTTAAGTGAGAAAAGAAGAGTAATACTTATAGTTTTTGAAAACAGTAGAGAATAGGGTATAATTATAGAAGCAGCACCCAATTGAATCAATCACGGGTCTTAATTCCCTTAAATCAGGGACTCATGATTCGAACAGGAGTACAGATTATCAGGTAAGGAAAAGAATCAGTCAGATGACTGATTATACCATAGTAAGAATTAGTATGCAATAAGGGCTAGATACATAATGCTTCAAACAAGGAAAGTATATGCTGAGTACTTAAAAAAGATGTTTAAGTGCACAAATATGGTAAAATATAAATCAACTCTGAAAATCAGTCAAAGAATCACGGACAAAACAAAAATTAGAGGGAATCAGTACCAAGTATAGAAAGCAACTCCCAAGTAAGGAAACAATTTGAAAAATCAATGTAAGAACCCTTAAGGAAAACACATACAAATCAGGGATTCAAAGAGATGCTCGAAATTAGCAGAATATTCAGTAAAGGGGAGCATTCAAACTTATTTAAACACAATAATCTCAAAATTAAGAACCCTAGGTAAGAAATCACATAAAACAGCAGGGAGTCGGAACCCTAGCAAAGGTCTAAAGCATAGAACTCAGAAACAAACAGGTTTACAATATAATAAAACACATAATCATAGGAATAATCACAAAACACTCAAAGAAACAGAAAGTGTAGTGATTTTAGAAGGGGCCGAAAACCCTAGTTTTGGAAAGAGGAACAAGAGCGTTTAAACTTTAGCCAATCGAAGACGTCGAGTGACAAATAGTGTAGAACACAAAGATTAAACCAGAAATCGTTTAAAAAGACATGGATTAAGAGATTTAGACAAAAATTAGGGTTTGCAATAAAATCAGAGAGATGAGAAACCTGGCCATTAAACTTTCTAATAACGACATTTAAAGCATCATCGGACCAAAACCCATCGGAGAAAGGCCGGAGATAGCCAAGCGAGGTTTTCAGGGACCGCCTTTCATGGTGGAAGCTTCTGGGGCTTCAAACCTTGGAGTGAAACAACGAGATAAGGTCCGATGGCGACTAAAGGTCGAGAAAAGTGAGGACGGAGTTGGCCGGACAGGCGATGAAACCCATCGGAGAAGAAAGAGAGAACCAGAAAGTTCTAGAGAGAAGGGAGAGCGAACGTTAGAGAGAGACCGGTCTTTGAGAGAATGAGGGGTCAGGGGGGTAGGTTAGGCTTTAATTTAGGTAATATAATCTGGGCCGTTGATCTCATTTGATCCACGACTCAGATCAAAACCCAGCTGGACCGAGTATCTGAATGGAGTATGGGTTGGGTTAGTTTGGGATGTGGGCCGTCTGATTGGGTTTAAAAATTGGGTTCAAATTGGGCTGAATAGAGGCACAATTTTGGCTAAGATTTAAATAAAATGTGGTCAACTTTTAAATGGCCAATTTACCCCTTTCCAATTAATTAAAAAAAGTTAAAAACGATTTAAAAAGAAATTAAAAACATTGAAATGATTAATAATATATAGACAATAATCTAAAAATATTACGAACACTTTCATGATTATAAAACGTGGTTAATTAAAAAATAGGCTATAATTGCAATTTCATGCAATTTAGCTTTAAAATATCAAATAAATTTATAAAACAAATATGCAAAAATCATCTTAATTATATTTGGTGTAAATATAAGGGTGGAAATAAATTATTAACCAAAAATGATAATTTTTTGGAATAATTATTGGGTTTTATACTGTTAAAATAGACAATAAATTGATTTTAGAAATCTTAGAAAATTGGGAAAAATACAAAAACCTTTAGGCATGATTATATATGCATATATATGCTATTTTGAAAGCATTTTGGGTATAAAAGTACATAGGAAAAAATTGGGTACCAACAGTTGCCCCTATTTACCCGAGGAGGATGAAAGAGTTGTCGGGTAAATATAAGATGGCCAATTTTGACCGGAAACGGCGATTGAAAAGAATTTTGACCGCGTTCTAGTTTTTGAGCTGCCTACATATCCCTGGTTTTACAGGAATTAGGCCCTATGTAGTTCAGGAACCATTGACGGAATGTGTCGATGGAGATTCAAAAAGACGGACACGATGGTTAAGTTTAAGGGACATTTGGGATCAAATAGGTTGCGGGGAACCGGAGCGGGAGCGCTCCTGCTGAGACGGCCGTTTGCTAGCCGGTGTACCTGTAAATGAGCAACACAATGTATATTTTGCATAGTTTAAACATGATGCAAGTTCTCGTTGGACCATGAATGTTGTCTTCGGACGGTTAGGATGACGTCCTCAAACTATGATGTCCCGTTCCATGAAGAGCATAAAAGTAAAGATTCGCAGGCCATGAAATGATGTCCTCGGGCTATGCAGATGGTGCCTCCAAACTATGACGCCTTTGAATAGGTTGGCGATCTTTCAGCCCATGAGAAGGTGGCAATCTTTCAGCCAAATGAATGCAAAGGATGGTGATCTTTCAGCCAGAACGAGAATTTAAATTGTAGGTGACGATATTTCAGCCATTTGAAGAATAAAAATGGCGATATTTCAGCCATGCAGGAGACAATGCTTAGTCTCGGAAGGCAGATAGGTAGCCTTATGCAGGATGGAGGTAGAGCTTAACCTCGAAAGGCAGAAAATAGCCTTATGCAATGCAGATGGAGACAGATCTTAGTCTCGAAAGGCAGATAAGTAGACTTATGCATGATGGAGGTAGAGCTTAACCTCGGAAGGTAGAAAAGTAGCCTTATGCAGGATGCAGATGGAGACAGAGCTTAGTCTCGAAAAGCAGATAAGTAGCCTTATGCAGGATGCAGATGGAGACAGAGCTTAGTCTCGAAAGGCAGATAAGTAGCCTTATGCAGGATGGAGGTAGAGCTTAACCTATGAAGGCAGAAAATAGCCTTATGCAAAAATGCAGATGGAGACAGAGCTTAGTCTCGAAAGGCAGATAAGTAGCCTTATGCAAGGATGCAGAAAATGTAAAGAGTGAATAGTAATGAAATTTTCTTAGCTGACAGCTGATTGTGATATCGTGGCTGCTGGGGATGTTAGGTGTAGATAGTAACTTTGCGAATGCACGATTGTTCCTCACTCCTGAAGAGAACGAGTGTGTGAATGTATTCAATAATTTTTGACCTGGGGTGCCTGCATTCAAAGAAAAATCGTGAGTTCTGTAGAGGGGAAAGGTTAGTTCGTATCACCTGGCCCTTGGCGTCACGTATCATTGGGGGTAGCGTTGCTATAAACAACAGCGATGCGAATGATATTTATGCATGATTTAGTAAATATAATTTAAATATAAATTTGAAAAACGGTTTTATTTTGGATGAACCAACAACTGCAACGTGGTTCAAGACACGACAACCTCGCTTGTTCCGGAATTATGAAGGTCCTCCTCAAAATTCTTGCCCAGTTCACTGGGCTGGTGCTGCTGACGGTTGTGCTAAATAACTGAATGCGGATCGATTCCAGAATATTGAGGGTCCTCCTCAAAATTCTGCCCCAATTTACTGGGTCGGCGTTGATGAAGAGACTGATAAATTAACTTCGGAATTTTGAGGGTCCTCCTCAAAATTCTACCCCAGTTCCAATATCGGGGAAAAATGGAATTTTTATTAAAATGTGACCGAACCCATAGGGCTGCCTACGTATCCCCTCTTAAACGAGAATCAGGTCAGGCATAGTTCAAATTACATCATAAAGAAAAACATGTGATCAAATGTAGTATCTCCTTACTGCGTCTGAGTTGATCGGCTTCGGCCAGACTTCTCCGTCCATTTCTGCGAGAATAAGGGTTCCTCCAGTTAGAACCGGTTGAACCATGTACAGACCCTGCCAATTGGGAGAGAACTTCCCTTTGGCTTCATCTTGATATGGAAATATTTTCTTCAATACCAGCTGTCCCGGTGTAAACTTCCTTGGTTTAACTCTTTTGTTGAAAGATCTGGACATTCTATTCTGATATAACTGACCGTGGCAAACTGCATTCATTCTCTTTCCATCTATATGGGCTAATTGCTCGTAGCGACTTTTTACCCATTCTGCATCGTCTAGCTCTGCTCCCTGTATGACCCTCAAGGAGGGGATTTCTACTTCGGTGGGAATGACCGCCTCTGTACCAAAAACCAGCATGTAGGGAGTGGCCCAGTTGATGTGCGGACCGTGGTACGATAACCCTATAAGGCGAATGACAATTTCTCATGCCACTGCTTGTATCTTTTAATCATCTTTCTCAGTATCTTCTTGATATTTTTATTGGCTGCTTCTACAACCCCATTCATCTGCGGTTTGTAAGCCGTAGAGTTCTTGTGTTTAATCTTGAATGTTTTACACATTGATTTTATCAGGTCACTGTTGAGATTAGAACCATTGTCGGTGATGATTGATTCTAGCATCCCGAACCGACAGACCATACGGTCACGGACAAAATCTGCTACAACTTTCTTGGTCACCGCTTTGTAGGATGCTTCTTCAACCCATTGGTAAAGTAATCAATTTCCACTAAGATGAACCTATGCCCATTTGACGCGGCTGGTTCAATTGGTCCAATAACATCCATTCCCCAAGAGGCGAACGGCCATGGTGAGCTTGTTGCAGTAAGCTCATTCGGAGGTACTTTTATCATATCTGCATGCATCTGACAACGGTGGCACCTCCGGACATACTGGATGCAGTCTGTTTCCATAGTCATCCAAAAATACCCTGCTCGGAGTATCTTCTTTGCCAAAATGAAACCATACATGTGCGGTCCACAGTTCCCTGCGTGCACTTCCTCCAGTAGTTTGGTTGCTTCTCTCGCCTCGACACATCTTAGTAATCTCAGATCGGGAGTCCTCCAATACAGGATTCCTCTGCTGTGAAAAAAGTTGTTGGAAAACCTCGGGAGCGTGCGTTTCTGAGTAGCATTGGCATGTTGGCTAACCATGTCGGATACTCTACCACTCTGAGAACCCTGTCTTTGACTTGCTTGGTAACCTCTTCTTTGATTTTCAGACTCATGTCTGGCTTGAATTTTCTGAGCTTCTGTTTTACTGGTGGGCACGCCGGATCCGTCGGCAACTTGTGAGCCACAGTGGATGTGCTGAGACCAGTCATATCGTCATAGGACCATGCAAAGATGTCCTCATACTCTTTTAAGAACTCTGTGTACTCTTTCTTTTCTGGCAGTGAAAAATGTACGCTGATACGTGTTTCTTTGACATTCTCTGTGTCTCCCAGATTAGCAACCTCAGTCTCGTCCAAATTGGACTTAGGACTGTTCTCAAAATTCTCGACCTCCCTGACAACCTCTTTTGGTATTTCGTCCTCTTCTGAATCTATGTCCGTTTGTTGCATTGCCTCGTTGCAAGTCACAGTCGTTGGTTCATCATCAAGATATGCAATAGTAATGCTATGTAAAATAAAGTAAATGATAGAGAAAGTAATAAGAGCGAGATAAAAAATAAACTTGGTAAATGTTTTTGATTAAATTCATAATTGTTCTAAACATCGGAGCTCTTTTCAAAAGTAAAGACAATGCGAGAAAGTAAAATCGATTAAAAAGTAAAATGCGATGCATAGTGCGTCGTTTAGCCTTGCTACCCCGAAGCTCTCCGGGCACTGGTGGTCCTGACTGACCAATTGGTGACGCATTCTCCTCTGTTCACAGCTTGAATGGAAGGGCCTTCTTCCCCCTCCTCCTCGAAGATAACACAACAATCCATATCATCCTCCAGAAATAGGTTCTTTATTGCTGCCAGTGCCTCGTCTTCCTCTGATCCATATATAACGTTGGCCGGCTGAAAATCCGCTCCAGCTGGGGTATGGGATGGTCCAACGGATAGTAGGGACTGCGCCATGGTGGTGACCAATGATTGAACTCCTCCCAGGTGTACTTATACCCCAGGCCGAATGTGGTTCCATGCTTCTTCAACTTGATAGGCTTGGTGATGCCCTGGAGATTTTTGCCAAGTCCCTTTCCGGGCTCGTATCCGCTCTAATTCAGAATGCTCTCAATTTTGTTATCCCACCACTTGTCCTTGTCTATGGCGTTTACCCGCTCAATGTGGTGGTATGTTTCTCCACCTATTCTCCTTCTACCTCCGATCATCGGGATGGTTTGGCGGTTGTATATCGGGTTGCTACTGTCGCCATGGATGATCACTTCTTGATAATTCCATTTAAATNTCTATGACTTGGAAGTCAATATCGAACCAAATAGGTCCCATCTGTAGGCACAGGCTAATTTCTCCGATGGTGGATCTATGAGATCCATCAAAAGCTTTAACACTGATAGCTCCATCTTTGATCTCGTGCAGTCCTTTTCCCAATGTCCTGAGAGTTATTAACGGACAGATGTTAATGCTGGATCCCCCATCGACTAAGATACTCGTGATAAAATAATCCTCGCATTGCGCAGTGATTGCAATGCCTTGTTGTGACTAAGCCCTTCTTGTGGTAACTCATCCTCGTGGAAGGTGATCTTGTGGCTTTCCAACACTTGCCCCACCATATTTGTCATTTCGCCTCCTGTTATGTTGCTGGAAACATAAGCTTCACTCAATATTTTCATTAAAACATTCTTATGTGCCTCAGAGCTTTGCAGTAGAGCCAGAATAGAAATTTGTGTTGGTGTTTTGTTCAGTTGCTCAACGACTGAGTACTCTTTGGCCTGTATCTTCCTCCAAATGTCATCGGGTCCAGTTTCTACAGTTCGTCCAGAGGTTTGCTTGCTGGACGAAGACAAATGTTCTGGGGTGTATACCCTGCATGGCGATTGCTTCTCCAGTATATGTTTTTCCTTTCCTTCTAGCCTCAGCTGTGTAGTCCCAAGGTATGGCGTTCGACTTGAATGAGGTCACATCTGTCATGGAAACTAGAATTGGCGTCTGGGGAGGTAACACAGTGACTTCAAATTGTGCAGGTGCCTTTGGAATCCTGAACTCAACCTCAATCGGTTTTGGCGCCTTTGCAGGAGGTGCTTCAAACTCGAGTGGTACACACACGTTTACCACATCGCCCTCAGAGGGCTGGATCTGAACAGTAATGGGATTGAGGGTAACTGTTGGCTTCTTAGGCTCATCTCCTTCAGCTATCAAACCGATTGACGCGTTGGGGTCCCACTCATCCTCAATCTCGATCATATGGATGCTCCCACCCTTGTGATCGGGTGGAGGGTTGTTGCGGACATTGGGAGCGGGATCCTTTCCTATAATGACCTTGTTATCAATCAAGGTTTGAATCTTGTCTTTTGGCGAGCGACACTCGTCGATGGTATGTCCTTTCATTTCGGAATGGTATGCGCAGGTTTTGTTAGGGTTGATCCATTGGGAAGGATTTTTTGGAGTTATGACTGGGATAGGTAAAATGTAACCGGCTGCTTTGAGTCTTTCATATAATTGGTCAATTGGCTCGGGTATGGTGGTATATTGTCTGGGAGGTCTTCGGTCGAAATTTGGTCTGGGTTGAGGAAAATTTTGGCGAGCGGGTGGTGATGGGTAATAAGAAGGTTGGGAGTTGTATGTTTGGTACACAGGTGCAGGTTGGGAATATCTTGGTGAAGTGGGTTGATATGTGGGCGGTGGAGGTGATTTGGTAGTCAGATGGTGGCATTTGGTATGTAGGTGAGGGTGCTTGGTAATTTATGGTAGGTTGGTATGTGAGTGGAGTTGAGGGATAGGTCCGGTATTTCATATGGGAATTATTCCTCTGCGCAGCCATTACGGAATTTACGTCCTTTTTCTTTGACGAGCCACCTGACTGTAAAGCCTTGTTGGTGGCTTGCAATGCCTCGACGTTAGTGACCATACCATTTTT
Organism: Nicotiana glauca; assembly: GCA_026770625.1. Lineage (NCBI taxonomy): Eukaryota > Viridiplantae > Streptophyta > Magnoliopsida > Solanales > Solanaceae > Nicotiana > Nicotiana glauca. The sequence continues at coordinate 93,776 of MU720468.1, read as the reverse complement.
GATGCCTTATTCGATCCTTTCACCCAAATTGATGATGTTGGAGAACTTTTGACCCTCTATTAGCATCATCCTTTTGTAGTACTGCGGATCCTGAGCACGGACGAAGAACATGTTCATCAGTTCTTCCTCCAAGGCCGGCCTGACCTTAGCAGATTCTGACCTCCAATGAGTAGCATACTCGCGAAAGGTCTCTGTGGATTTCTTCTTTAGATTCTGGATATAGAACACATCTGGTGCGTTTTCAATGTTGAACCTAATTCGGTCCATAAAGTCAGAAGCCATGTTCACCCAACTTGTCCATTCCTTTGCATCCTGGATGATATACCATGATAAAGCATCGCCCGTCAAACTCCTCATGAACAGCTTTATGCAGATTTTCTCGTCCCTTCCAACTCCTACCAACTTATCACAATACATTCTTAGGTGGACCCTGGGACCACCTATACCGTCGAACATCTCAAACTTGGGAGGTTTGTACCCCTCCGGGAGCTCAACATCTAGCTGACCACAAAGATCTTCATAGGTCAACCCTTCAACACCTTTGCTACCTTCGAAACCTTGGACCCAGCTAGTCAACTTCTTGAGTTCAGCGGCCAAATTCTGAATGAGGGAGCCTTTGTCATCTGATTCGGGTGCACTTATGATTGGCTGAGTGTAGTGGGGTATAGTATCCACAAATATAGGGGCGTTATGGTCTTTTATGGTGTTTTGTGGTTCGGGAATGAGCAGTGGAGTGTTATTGTATGTGTTGCAGGCTTGGGCATGAGTGGGTTGTATTGGTGGTTGCGGGATATTTTGTGGAGTTGCGAGGTTCTGGGTGTTAACATCAGGAGCGGCAAGAGTGATTGACAGGCTTGCTAGGTTCCGAACTTGGTCCAATTCCTCTCGAAATCTCAGCAACATTTGCTCAAGATGAGCAGCAGTCTCCTTGGCAATTGCGGCATTTTGAGAAGTTTCCTCAAGTTCCTTTCTAGCGCTTACATCTCCCATTTTGCCTTTGTTCCTGTTTCTGGTAGGACTCGGAGGAGGAGGAGGTGGAGGACCCTTGGATCTTGTTGAGTATGCTGATGGTGCCAGAATTCACGAACTAACCTTTAGGGAGGGGAATAAAAATAAAAGAAAAACAAAAAGGTAAAAAGTTAGTGCGGATTCTGAAAAATAATATTGCGGTATTTAAACACGTTGTGCAATAGTATAAGTCGTTTCCTGATTTAGGTGCCTCGTTGTGTCCGAGGTAGGCCTAGCGACAAATTAAAGTTGGAGAACTTATAATGCTAAATGCCTCATTTTATTGATAAAAACAAGACGAGTCTTAAAACAACTGCATAATAAAAACATCACTAATGGCCAGCGGCCTTATTACATTATGAAAGCATAAAACATCCTAACTACTTGGTCCCAGAAGGACCTTCTTCAGGTTGAATGTTCTCGTTGATCAGATCCTCCAGCTCACGCAGATTCTCTATTAAAAACACCTTCGCCATATATTCTCCTTCGCCTTCCTCAACGTTTTGACAGTCAGTGACTCTTTTCCACACTTTTCCTTCTAATTCCAGCAGGTTATATTCCAGGTATTCCAGCTTCTCACTAGCCTTGGTGACCCTATCTTTCCATTCATTGATTTGGTCGTTTGATGGGAGATTTCTCCACCAGGTCAGCAAGAGTGAGGGAACACTGACCATACCGAAGTCGGGGACCTCGTGCCTCATTTCTGCAAAACAAAGGGTTAGACCCTTACCCTACCAGACTCGACTATTTAAATCAACAATTAGCATAAAGGCATTTAGTTCTCCAAATAAATGCACATAACGTGGAGGTGTCCGTTTGGGTTTCGAGGAAACCCAATGGACTTTGGTTTAGGCTATCTTAATGTGTCATTATGCGGACAACATAACTGACTTGGCTAAGTTTGACCATGATGCACGGACAGTTTAATAGAGCAAGGTTTCTACTTTGAAGTGCTAGACAACGTACCCTTGAGCGGACAACTCAAGAAGGAAAGGCGCGGAACCGTCGACTACACCGTTGATCGACTGGTTTTCCCGCAAATATGCCTTTGCCACATTTAGGGGTTATAATATTGAAAGGGCGCAACCACTCATTATAAGCGTTTCTATAGGCTTTGTTTTGGCACGAGTGGGATATGATGTTGAGGAATGCAGTTACAATAATGAAGCAAATTGCATGTATTTTCACGTTCATAAAGATTACAATAAATACTCGGAAATTACAACGGAATTGAAATAATAAGGCAGTAAAAGAAGAAATTAAAGGGAAAGAAAAACATGAAGAGCCAAGTTAGTATTTTTGATGAAACAGTTAAAGATAGAAAGTAAATGCAATTAAGGAAGCAATAAAGTCACAAAAGCATGTAATAGTAGAAGCCTTAAAGAAATCCCCAACAGAGTCGCCATGCTGTCGACGCCCCCCTTTTTCCCCCTTCTTGTAAAAGAAAGAAATCGGGTTTACGACATTATGGACAAAACAACTCTTATTCCCTTTTGAGGAATCGGGTTATGGAATTTGAAGAGTCGCCACCTCATGATTAAAGTGAATTAGGACACTTAAAAGAGAAGAAGCGATTTTGAAAGAAAACCAGAGTTCGGGTAAGGGCTTGAGATTATCTAAAGGGGAAGGTGTTAGGCACCGTTAAAGATTCACTAGTGTAGTTCCCGGCCATGCTTTAATTGTGACTTTAAAAGAAAGGGAACATGTAAGGTTTGCATATAGCAATTACATATAAGTTTGAAAGTTTTAGGAAAAAATGACATAAATGATAAAAAAATAAGGATTAATTGGATGGAAACATAATTTTAAGAAAAAACATTATACACAAATAAATAAAAGCAAAGGGGTCCTAGGTTTAAATACAATATGGATCACATCAATGCAATACCCAGCAATCACTCCTCAAAAGAGGGGTCGCACGAGATATTAGCGCACCGGTCATCATATCCATATTCTACCCTTCCCACGCCGTTAAGGTATTTAGACATGTGGATTGGTTACGAGTGCTTATTGCGTGCTATTACCCGTCCCATCCTATAGGTCCTAGATGGTATTTAGGACCGCTATTCCTATAAGATGAGGACTAGGTTGAACCCTTAGGTTTAAAGGTCAAAACACTAGGCGACATACAAAAAAAAACAAATAGGACTTCTTGCAAGGGATCATATAAAGGCACGTAAAAGGCTCAAGTATCCCTCCTCATATAGACATATAATTAGCACGTCTTAATCACATTTAAGGTCTAAGTAAATGAGAGTTAAAAAAAATAGGAATGTTCGAAAATATGTTAAGATTGGAGCTGAAGGGTTTAAACAGAATTTGCAGAAAGGAGTTGGACGCAAACTTTCAGAACTTGGGAAAAAGGCAGGAGATACGTAACAGTTTAGAAATCGGAGAAAACATTTTAAACATACTAAAAAATATACGATAGGGCATATCAGGTATAGTATTCTGTTATGAAAATAATTTCGGACAGAAGAGGTAGGAAAATGTTTAGCACAGATGTAAAACCATTCAGAAGTGTAAAGCTGAGAGCAATAAGTATATTAGTTTTGAACTATAGTTTTGGAAAATTACAAAAGACATAGTGTCCTGATGAGTTTTAGGAAAAAATAGTAACACGATTCTGGAAAAAGTAACTAAATAGAAAGTATTTGCACAAATATGATTATTTAGAAAATGGGATAGAAGTTGTAAGAAAAGCAAGAGGGTCTCAGAGAAAGGAAACAAATTCGGATAGTCAAAAGGTGTTGAAAGGTTTAAACACGATTGAGATGGTTAATTGATTTTATCCGGCCTAAGGCTTGCCTAGGCGCTATTTAATCATAAAAGAAAGTAGACATTCATACTTATTTTCAAGTTTTAAAAGAAGCATTTTAACCAGACTTATGTCTGTTAAACGAAATTAGCGAGGTATTCAACAATTGCAAATACAGCCCTACATACATGATATCTAATGCACACAAAGGTCCTAAAATATGGTATCTAGATACAATGACAGTCTTGTTAATTATTAACTGGTTATGGTTAAATAGCGAGCTGATAGTAAAAGAGCTTAAAGACATGATATTTAGTCATATGAGATGTATGCCCCTAGACATGGTTTCTATTGCACAAGTAGATAAGTAAAATCCTATAGACATGTTTTCTACCCATTACTTAAATCTAAGCATGCATAATCCCATCCAATTTTACTATAAACCCCATTGTTCATTACAAGTTATTACAGACCAATGTGATGAAATTATAGTAGTGAAGAGTAAAAATAAGAAGTTAATCTATAGGGAGCCTTTAGCCAGGCCCAAATCTCCAATCCTCACTTCTTTCGAGTTTCACACCCTTTACCAAGGTTTGGGTGCGGCAAAGCTCCCTAAGGATCCGTTGGGACCCTTGGCCAATACCAGGCACCCAAAACCAATTAACAAGACAAGTTCAAGTGTGGAATTACAAGCCTTGTGCATCAAAGTTCATTGGGTACTCAAGGTACCCAAAGCAATGCCTACACTAAGGGGGTAGAACCTACGTTCTAGGAGTAGTGAGATTGTGATAGGATTTGAAGAAGTTGAGTTGAAAACAATTGAAAGAGGATTCACATGAAAAACAGTTTTGAGAGAAAAGTAATCAATTGAGTTCGAAAACAGTTAATATGGGACCAGTTTTGAAAGCAAATAGTCACACCGTACTCAGAGAACACAAACAGAGGCAGGGGGAAAGGGAACAAATAACTCACAAGCAACAACACTGAACATCAAAGAGAAGTACATCAGAATAACCAGGCATGTTTCAAAAGGTTCAGGGTTAGTTAATAGCTAAAAGGGTCCTGAATACATGCTAATGGGGTACAAGGGTGAGGGGGAATAAGGAGAAACATGCAGGAAAAAAGCGCAGGCATGCCAGACTATATTAATCAGCACAAAGGCATGCTACATGCAGTAAGAGCAACAAAACCATAAGTAGAAGCATGCAACAAACAAAAGGAAGTGTAACACAAATAGAAACATATTGCTTTTGGGGCTGTAAATCAAATAGGAGACATACCGGTTGAAGGTAAAGTAATGCAGGGTAGTGGTGAGTTATAGTATGCAATATGGTGTGCAGTGAGAGCAGCAGTATAGAGAAGCAACAACAATAGAAGAAGTGAGTAGCAATAGAAGTGAGCAGCAGTATAGAGAGCAATGGAAGCGAGCAGCAATATAATGGAACAGTGAAATAGTCTAAAACTCAGCCTGAGTTTCTAACTGGTGGAGCAACCAGTAGTCACGAGAGAAGTGAGATAGATTGTGTGAAACAAAGAGAGAGTACTGACTATTTTTTGTGTGAGAGAGAGTTCAGAATAATTCTGTTCGTGTCTGTGTATGTCTTAAGTGAGAAAAGAAGAGCAATACTTATAGTTTTTGAAAACAGTACAGAATAGGGTATAATTATAGAAGCAACACCCAATTGAATCAATCACAGGTCTTAATTCCCTTAAATCAGGGACTCATGATTCGAATAGGAGTACATATTATCAAGTAAGGAAAAGAATCAGTCAGATGACTGATTATGCCATAATAAGAAGTAGTATGCAATAAGTATGCAATAAGGGCTAGATACACAATGCTTCAAACAAGGAAAGTATATGCTGAATACTTAAAAAAGATGTTCAAGTGCACAAATATGGTAAAAATATAAATCAACTCTGAAAATCAGTCAAAGAATCACGGACAAGACCAAAATTAGAGGGAATCAGTACCAAGTATAGAAAGCAACTCACAAGTAAGGAAACAATTTGAAAAATCAATGTAAGAACCCTTAAGGAAAACGCATACAAATCAAGGATTCAAAGAGATGCTCAGAATTAGCAGAATATTCAGTAAAGGGGAGCATTCAAACTTATTTAAACACAATAATCTCAAAATTAAGAACCCTAGGTAAGAAATCACATAAAACAGCAGGGAGTCGGAACCCTAGCAAAGGTCTAAAGCATGGAACTCAGAAACAAACAGGTTTACAATATAATCAAACACATAATCATAGGAATAATCACATAACACTCAAAGAAACAGAAAGTGTAGTGATTTTAGAAGGGGTCAAAAGCCCTAGTTTTGAAAAGAGGAACAAGAGCGTTTAAACTTGAGCCAATCGAAGATGTCGAGTGACAAATAGTGTAGAACGCAAAGATTAAACCAGAAATCGTTTAAAAAGACATGGATTAAGAGATTTTGATAAAAATTAGGGTTTGCAATAAAATTAGTGAGATGAGAAACTTGGCCGTGAAACTTGCTAATAAGGACATTTAAAGCATCATCGGACCAAAACCCACAGGAGAAAGGCCGGAGATAGCCAAGTGAGGTTTCCAGGGACCGCCTTTCATGGTGGAAGCTTCTAGGGCTTCAAACCTCGGAGAGAAACAATGAGATAAGGTCCCATGGCGACTAAAGGTCGAGAGAAGTGAGGACGGAGTTGGCCGGAGAGGCGATGAAACCCATCGGAGAAGAAAGAGAGAACCAGAAGGTTCTAGAGAGAAGGGAGAGCGAACGTTAGAGAGAGACCGGTCTTTGAGAGAATGAGGGGTCAGGGGGGTAGGTTAGGCTTTAATTTAGGTAATATAATCTGGGTCGTTGATCTTATTTGATCAACGGCTCAGATCAAAATCCAGCTGGACCGGGATATCCGAATGGAGTATGGGTCGGGTTAGTTTGGGATGTGGGGCGTCTGACTGGGTTTAAAAATTGGGTTCAAATTGGGCTGAATAGAGACACAATTTTGGCTAAGATTTAAATAAAATCTGGCCAACTTTTAAATGGCCAATTTACCCCTTTCCAATTAATTAAAAAAAGTTAAAAACTATTTAAAAACAAATTAAAAACATTGAAATGATTAATAATATATAAACAATAATCTAAAAATATTATGAACACTTTCATGATTGTAAAACGTGGTTAATTGAAAAATAGGCTATAATTGCAATTTCCTGCAATTTAGCTTTAAAATATCAAATAAATTTATTAAAAAATATGCAAAAATCACCTTAATTATATTTGGTGTAAATATAAGGGTGTAATATAATTATTCACCAAAAATGATAAATTTTGGGATTAATTATTGAGTTTTATACTGTTAAAATAGACAATAAATGGATTTTAGAAATCTTAGAAAATTGGGAAAAATACAAAAACCTTTGGGCATGCTTATATATGCATACATATGCTATTTTGAAAGCATTTTGGGTATAAAAGTACATAGGGAAAAATTGGGTATCAACAAACCCTCATTCGGTTCCTAGCCGATGTGAACACGTATTAAGGTCTATTTGGTCGATAATGGAAAATAGCTCGAAGCCGTGAAACATGACTGCAACTGGGGGCCTGATGTCGTGGTACTGATCCCCACCCCCAAAGAAAGTATCACTACTCATGTTGAGGGATTTCTAAGTGTTTACACTTAACCCTTCACACAGGGTCCTCTTGACCCATTTATCATCGAATTTTGCAAGATATACCAGGTTAATCTCGGCTAGGTGCATCCCTCGTTATGGAGCATAGTGATTAAGCTCCACTTCTTTTCTGGTAAGGCCAAGGGGTTGAAATTAGCTCTCAGCCACCTTATATGGTTGTATCGACCAAAACTTTATTGAGGATTATTCAAGATTCAACGCCGATCATTGAAGTCCTTTTTTGCAAGTATCTATGAGGACAAGGACCGAGTTTGGATGAGTCGGTCCGTGCGGGTGAGGTTCTGCAACCTCACCCCGAGGAGAAACTATCGTTCCCAAAGAAGTGGAACCTCGATCGTAAGTATTAGCCATTAATATTTGTAAATTATTCTTTGCTTTGTGTAACACTCTTATTTGTTATCCGGTGGTTTCTTGGATTCCTCACGCGGTCCACGACCTTGAAGACTAGGTTCGGAAGCTGGCTGCAACTTCTTTTCATGCCGAGCGCTGCTGTCTTGACTTGGCAAGCAGCAGATGGGAGGCTAAAAATCTTGGTAAATGTATCGTGTATGCTTACGATGTCCCTTTATGAAATATTTCCTTTCCCACATACTTGACTATATTTTACGCAGGCCTCGAGGATATTACCGAATTGAGGCTAACCCCGCCTGGAAATAGGTGGTTCCTAAACTGACCAAGGACAAGAAGAGGAGAAGGGCATCGCCTTTTGATACCTCAGAGCCTAATAAGAGTAGGGCTCGTAAGCCAAGGGGCGACTCTACTGCTCTCTCTGCGGTGTAGCCCAAAAGCTATGATATAATGAGGAGGAGGAGGGGGAGGACACCGTTTGTGAGCTGGTGCCTCGAAAGAGGGGGGAGCATCGAGGCTCCAAAAATAGCTATGCTAATTAGGTCGAGGAGACTCATCCTAGGACCTAAGAAATCTTGGAAGCTACTCTGAGAAAAGTGCCCGATCCATCAGGGGCCGAAGATATTTTATGTCGTAATGAACAAACGGAAATTGTGCCCAAATGGTCCGGCGGTAGGGTTCTTCAAACAGGGGGGGAGGGGGAGGGGGGAGAATGCCCCAAGTGAGTTTCTTGGGCAAATCACTATCGATGATTTGCTGCTCGGTCCCAAATTTTCTGAAAGGGCAATTTTAGGAGGCTCGATCCAAGGAGGTCCCAGATATGGAAACAACACACGAAAGGGAAGACATATTCCGTGGCTGCCCTGCGGGAGGCGATGATATTTCTAACCTTGAATCGATGATGGTTTTTGACGATGACCATCGTATCCTGAACCAAGTAAACTTCATTCCTCATTATTACGTTTGCTTTAATTTCCATCTTGCTGATTTTTTCCCTTTCTCCATAGGTTGTGGTGCTTCATCGGGAAGCATTCTCCAAGTCACACGTCGAGCTGAACTGGTGTGAGGCCGATCTCAAGAAGCTTATTGAGGAGGGAGATGCCCTCAAATGCCTCTACGTGAAGAAAGAAGAGGATATCAGGTAACTCCGAGTAGACTTGGCCCATGCTCATAAGGAGGAGGCCGAGCTAGATGTGCAGGTAACTACCCTTTTGAAAGAGTACGGTGTTAACTCAACTATGGAGGCTAACACTTCAATATCTCAGTTGCAGCAAAAGTTGGAGAGTATCAAGATGCTTCAAGGGGAGCTGACAATATCAAAGCCGACTACGATCGGTGGAAGGAGAACATGGACCGCCTTGCTGCAGAGAAAGAGGCGGCGATGGCCAAATTGTCATTGGCCGAGGTATAACTTTGGGACATCAAAGAGAAGAGTTTAGATCGGGCCAGAAGGATCGAGGAGCTCGAGGTCGAGCTTGCTGAGGCCAAGGCGGAGGTCAGGAAGATGAATGTTGCGGTTGATAAGTCCATAGCCATGTATTTGGCTGATGCTGAGGCTGCTCAGGCACAGCTAAGGGAGGCTTCCAATCGGTATAAATGGAGCAATGACTTGGCAAGGTGTAATCTTTAAGGGAGACCCTCGAGTAAATCCATGCTCGAGGTTTTGACCTCTCTAAATAGATAGCTCAAGCTAAGCCGCTTGAAGCTGATGCCAGGTTACTTGTCTCCTCCGATGATGATGACGATGATGAAGGCAGCCAAAGTGGGTCTAACAACAATGAGGGGCACGACGGAGAAGCTGCCCCGGAGGAAGAAACCAACCTCAGACATAGTTAGGATTTTTTACTTTTCCTTTTTTTGTAAGACCTCTATTAGTCTCTTGTACATATCCCTCTTCCAATTTACAAAAGGAAGTTTCTTTTGAACGCCTTTTCGATCTTCATAAATATGTGTTTTTTCCTTGTAAAATTTTTAAGTACAATCTTATGCTATGAATGGTCTGTTCGAGACTTTGGTCTTGGGTGGCTTCCTCAAACTCACAATAGTCAAGCTTAAATAAGGTTTGAACTTGAGGCATGGGACCTTAATGGTTTGTGTGAGATAATGGTGAGTCCCTGAGCCTCAGCCAAGTTGTTCTTTATGTGGGCTCGGGATAGTCGAACCCTTGGGTTCATATGGAGTGAGAACAAGATCTGGAACTCTGAGTGTATTGGCCCTTAGGCTTTTTAGATTTGGCCGATATGGCCTCTAAAATATTGCTATTATTCCACTCTTTCGGCTTAAAATACATAGTAAAATTTTCTTTATGCCTTAGCATGTATTTTTTACCCGTTTGATTTTTTGAGGGTTCAATGTTGATTGAAAACCCTTTGTTTTTTATGCCTTAGCACGTTTGTGTTAAGATAGTTTGGTACCTCTTAAGTTTTTTTGAGGGCTGATTTTATCGAAGACCTTTTGATTATTTGTCGAGGGTAGCCTTTTTTTTACCAATTTTTCAATGAATTTGAAGGCCGATGTGTTCGTGAGATTCAGACATCTCCGAGCTGCATTAATTTTGGCCGTAGCCTTTGGGTATGCCTCCTGGGGTGTATTTCCCAATAACACTTTGAACTTTCTCGAAGTGTTAGTCCCCGAGAATAATGGCCTTGGTCTAAGATCAAAGGGTGCCTCTTTGAGGTCTTATGAATTCGAGTTGAGATAATGCGAATATGTCGATCATTGAAGATAGTCCCCGAGTGTTCGAGTTGAGATAACGCGAATATGTCGATCATTGAAGATAGTCCATGAGTGTTCAAGGTATATTTACTCTTGGAACTTGAGCCATTTCTCACAAAATCATAAGCATGGAGCTCATCTAGTAAAAAGTTTTCTTTGAGACACAAAATGTTTGATATAGAAAGAATGCTTATTGAAATAATTTATACATGCGTACATGTTTTGCCATCGGGGCTTGACTAATCTATATGGACACGGCTCGTTCGACCGTTTGGCCCATTATAAAGCTTCCCTATCAAGATCCTTTGACATGAAGTATTTTCCTAAAAACATAACCTTCAAAGGTGATTCCCCCCAGTGTTTGAGGTTGATTGAAAATAAGCCTTGGATACTGTTGAATTTTCCTTAGGTAGCACATAATTTTTGCCTCGTTATAAACCTCGCTGGAAAAAGCAATTTGGCATAAAAATCGATCTAAGGCAAAAATAGTGCAATGCGTGCTTTAAAACCAAAGGCCCTCATGCTGAATAGTTTCTCGATGTCCTCAATCGAACACCTAAAATAAGTTAGTATCAAATAGAAATGAAAAGGGGGAAAGTAATACCTTAGCAATAGTATCGTTTGAAGAGTGATACATTCCATATGTTGGGAAATTGCTCGCCCTCCATTGTGCCAAGTTTGCAAGACCCCTTTCCGATGATACAGAGGACATAATATGGTCCTTTCCTATTTAGGCCTAGTTATTATTCATTTGGGTCTCGAGTGTTGAGGGTGACTATCCTTACAACTAAGTCCCCGATTCCGAAGTGGCGAAGGTTATTATAATATCTCTCGATTCTTTTCTTTTGCGCAGCCATCCGAATGAACGCAACTTCTCGTTTTTCATCCATTAGCTTGAGGCTAGTATTCATAGCCTCGTGATTCGATTCTTCCATCATATGTCGAAATCTGGTGCTAGGTTACCCGACTTCGATCAGAATCAAGGACTCAGAGCCGTATACTAAGGATAGTAGGGTTGCCCTCGTACTAGACTTCGATGTTGTTCAATATGCCCACAGGACCTCGAGTAGTATTTCTCTCCACTTCCCCTTAGCATCGTTCAACATTTTCTTTATGTTTCAAATGGTAGTCTTGTTTGTCGATTCGTCTTGTCCGTTCCCGCTAGGATGGTACGGTGTTGATAATATCCTTTTTATTTTGTTCTCCTCGGGGAATTTCATTACCTTGCTACCGATAAATTTTTTTCCATTGTCACATACTATTTCAGCGGGTATTCCAAATTGACATATTATGTGATCTCAGATGATATAACCTCTTTCTCTCTTACTTTCTTGAACGCCTGTGCTTCAACCCATTTAGAGAAATAGTCAGTCATAAATAAAATTAACTTAGAATTACCTTGGGCCATTGGTAGAGGGCAGACAATATCCATCCCTCAAGCCACTGAATGAAGTTGCTCTCGGGGCTGATGGATCATTGTTGCAGACCTTTGACATTTATACCATTTTCGAACAAACTACTTAGTGTTTTTTTCCATGCCATCCTAGTATTATCCTACTCCAATAATTTTGTGAATCAATGACTCGGCGCTAGAATGGTTTCTACAAGTGCCTTCATGAACCTATCATAAATCATAATTGGTGTCTTTTGGACCTAAATATGCTACCAATGGTCAATCAAATGTCCTGCTGTATAATGTTCCATCTTCATCCAAAGTGAATCGAGCAGCTTTGGTTCGTAGGGCCCTCTACTATTTAAGGTTCGATGGGAGCTTTCCGTTCTTCTAATGCTCAATATATTAATTCCTCCAATCCCAGGTCAAGCTTGTAGAGTTTATCTCAATATGGCCTTCCTCGATCACCGATATCGAGAGTTGAACGACAGTACCCCAGCTAATTTTATCTTCCTCGATTGAAGACCCCATATTTGCAATTGTATCGACCACACTATTTTGTTCTCGAGGTACATGCTGTAATGTCCATTCCTTGAAAAGATGCAAAGTTACCTGCAGCTTGTCCAAATACCTTTGCTTTCTATCCTGTCAAACATCGAAGGTTTTGTTTACTTCGTTCCCCACCAGTAAAGAGTCACACTTGGCTTCAATTACTTTCGCTCCTAAGATTTTAGCTAGTTCGATACCTACAATTATGGCATCGTACTCGGCCTCATTGTTAGTCAACCTAGAAGTTTTGATAGACTTCCTAATAGTGCTACACGTGGGCGGCTTCATAATGATGCCTAACCCGGACCCCTTCACATTAGAAGCACTGTCTGTGAACCACACCCCCGATGATGTGCCTGATTTTAACAAAAGTTCTTTTTCAATTTCAGGTACGAGGGTTGGCGTGAAATCGGCCACGAAGTCCGCCAAAATTTGAGACTTGATGGCCGTTCGAGGTTGATACTCGATGTCGTACCCACTGAGTTCGACGGCCCATTGGCCAATTGGACCTATAGTTTGGGCATGTGTAAAATATTACGAAGTAGGTACATGGTTAATAGGAATATAGGGTGAGATTGAAAGTATGGTATTAACTTTCTAGAAGCGCTCATCAGTGCAAGTGTCAATTTCTCTAAGTGTGGATACCTAGTTTCTGCTTCTTATAAGGTTCGACTTACATAAGAAATGGAAAATTACATACCTTACTCTTCCCGAACTAGGACACCACTTACCGTAATTTCCGATACTGCCAAGTACAAGTAGAGTTTCTCATCTGCCTTTGGATTGTGAAGCAGTGGTGGGCTCATTTGGTATCGTTTTGATCCCTCTAATGCTTGTTGGAACTACGGGGTCCAGGTAAAATCGTTCTTCTATTTGAGCAAAGAGAATAATCTATGGCTTCGATTCGACGATCTCGAGATGGATCAGCCTAAAGTAGTTATCCATCCAGTTAGCCTCAGCACGGCCTTTACACTGTCCATGATGGCAATGTATTCGATGGCCTTGATTTTATCAGGATTGATCTCATTCGCCTGGTTCGACACCATAAAGCCCAGGAATTTGCCCGAACCCACCCCGAAAGCACATTTCTCGGGATTGATCTTCATGTTATATCTCCTCAAAATCTCGAATATTTCCTACAAATGAGCAAAATAGTCCTCTGCGTGCAGGGACATAACTATCATGTCATTGATATAAACTTCCATTGACTTACCTATTTGTTCTTCGAACATTGTATTTACTAGGAGTTGGTTAGTAGCTCAAGCATTTTTTAGCCTGAAGGGCATTACGTTAGAGTAGTATATTTCATACTTGGTAATAAATAAAGTCTTTTCTTGGTCTTTCGAGTTCATTTGAATTTAGTTATATCGAGAATAGGCATCGAGAAAGGTAAGGATCTCGTGGCCAGATGTGGCGTTGATCATGCGATTGATGTTAGGTAGTAGAAAAGAATCTTTGGGTATGCCTTGTTTAAATCCTTATAGTCTACATACATTCTATGTTTTTTCCCTTTTTTAGGGACTACGACTACATTGGCTGGCCATTAGGGATATTTTTTACTTCCTTAATGGACCTATTTTGAGAAGTTTAGTTACCTCATCCTTTATGAATGCGTGCTTTACCTCGGACTAGGGCCTTCTCTTTCGTTTCACCGGTTTGAACTTGGGGTCAAGGCTTAGCCGATGCGTCGTTATCTCTGTTAGGATCCCTGTCATGTCTAAATGGGACCAAGCAAAAAAAACCATGTTATCAGTAAGAAATTGAATAAGCTTTCTCCTGAGTCTGCGGGTTAACCCTATTTCTAGGTATAACTTTTGCTCGGACAGGTGCTCGATCAATATAACCTACTCCAGCTCTTCGACCGTTGATTTGGTGGCGTCGGAGTCTTCCGGAACAATAAAATTTTAAGGGGTTAGAAAATTGTCTTCTTCTTCTTCTTCTATCTCTTGCTTTCCCAATTTGGTCGAGGCTGGTGGCTGTGATTTCTAGTTGGCTTCCTGTTTACTTTTGATGCTCGATCTTTTCAAAGTTGATGGTGTTGATATAGGTGTTACCTCATTGCCAACAAACATTTCCTTTGTGGCATGCTTCTCCCCGTATATTATTTTTACACCGTCTGTCATTGGAAATTTAATCATTTGGTGGAGAGTCGAGGGGACTGCCCTCATGTTGTGTATGTAAGGCCTTCTGAGTAGAGCGTTGTACCTCATGTCGCCCTCGATAACATGGAATTTTGTATCTTTAATGGTTCCAACCACGTTCACCGGTAAAATAATCTCCCTTTTAGTTGTTTCACTAGCCATGTTGAAGCCATTTAAAACCTCAGCTGTGGGCACAATTTGATCTTGTAGGCCGAGTTGCTCCATGACCCTCGATCGGATGATATTCGCCGAGCTACCTGGATCCATTAAAACATGTTTAACTTGAACTTTATTTAATAAGATAGAAATTACAAGAGCGTCATTTTGTGGATGGGAAATGCCTTCTACTTCTTCGTCATTGAATGATAAGGAGCCATCGGGCACATAGTCTTGCGTTTATTTTTCCCTAGTGATTGACACCTTAATGTGTTTGAATATGGGTCCCTGTGGAACATTGACCTCACCGATTATCATATGAATGACATGCTGAGGTTCCTCCTGTTCATTTTTCCTATTGGCGTCACTTTCTCTAAAATGATTCTTAGCACGATCACTGAGGAACTCTCGAAGATAACCCTCATTGCATAGACGGGCTACCTCTTCCCTCAGTTTCCTGCAATCCTCGGTTTTGTGACCATGCGTGCCATGATACATGCACATCAAATTTGGGTTTCTTTGGGAAGGATCGGTCTGTATAGGTCTGGGCCACCTAGTATATTTGATCCTTCCGATTGCCAATACAATTCCCTATGCGATGATGCTAAAGTTATACTCCTACAACTGAGGTTCCTTCATGTGATCAGCATGCTTATCAAAACCACTCTTGCTCATAAGTCCAAGAGAATTCTGCCCTTGATCGCTTCATCGATCATTCCGAGAGTGATTGCGTTCTAAACCATTGTTCCTTCGATCTGCGGTATATGGTTGATATCATTCTCAGCTAGACCTTGGCTCCCGGTCGACGTCTCTTGAGGTTTTAACTGCCAACCTATTTGGATGCACTAAACCGGAAAGGGTTCCCAATTGGTCATCTCGACCCTAATCTTTGATTGATATCGATTGTGCACATCTTCCAAAGTTATAGCTTGATACTCGACCAAATGTTTTTTCAACTGTCGTGATGCTGTCGAACTCCACTCATTCAACCCTTGGGTGAAAGCTTGAACGGCCCAATCATCTATGACCAGTAGCAACTCCATGCGTTCCATTTGAAATCGGGATACAAACTCCCTCGGCATTTCATTATCCCTTTGTCTTATCTTAAAAACCTCCAATTTTCTTGTTGTTACCCTTATTGCCCCGGCGTGTGCCTTCACAAAAGAGTCTGCTAACATGGCAAATGAGTCGATAGAATTATGTGGCAGGTTGTGATACCAAATCATTGCTCCCTTTGACAAAATTTCCTTAAATTTTTTTAATAAAATGGACTCGATCTCATCATCATCTAAGTCATTTCCTTTAATTCTTCATGAGTACGAAGTGATGTATTCAGTAGGATTGGTGGTCCCATTGTATTTAGGTATATCTGGCACACGAACCTTCTTACGAATGGGCTTCAGAGCCGTACTCTGAGGAAAAGGTTTTACCACGAACTTTTTCGAATCCAATGCCTTTAGGATCAGGGGTGCCCGCGGTATCTAATCAACTCGGGAGTTGTATATTTCTACTTTTTATAATTTTCTTCTCCCCCATCTAAATTCTTTTGGTGAGCTCCTTGAGTACTTTCATAATTGCAGGATCAGTCCTTGATTCGTTACAATTCGACCTTTCTGGCACTAGTTCGGTACGGCATGTGATTTCTCGCTCGACCAGACTTGGAGTCCTATGTTGATTTTGCAATTGAGCAATATCGGCCTGCTGAGCCTGTAGCATCTCGAATATTACCAGGAGGCTAACTCCCCCGTCTTCTCTGCCTTGTGTACCTTGACCATCAGATTGGCCTTCCCTGCATACACTCTCTTTGGAGTCCGCGCCTAGGTCCGCATTTAGAGCAACGTGCGAACTTATATCGACTAGATCGGCAACCGTGCTCCCCTGAGATTAGCCGGTGGCACCTCGGCTTCTAGAGCAATTACATTGTCGTTTACCCCATGAAATTTGAGACCATCATCACCATGTACATGTGCGTTTTGTGAGTTTGACATACTATAACTTGAGAGTAAAATTACTTGACAAGAACAGGTGTAAAATAACACGAGTTATCTGAATCAACACTAAAACAATCACTGTTATCCTTACACCACGGTGGGTGCCAAACTGTTTACCCTAAAATTCGAGTAATAATTAAACTTTTCTTCTGGTTTTAAGGATATGTGATTTAATTCATTGTCAATTAACAAACAAGGAATTAAATTGATAAATTAAAGAATAAAATAGATTAAACCAGTGTATAAGCTAAATCTCGACCTCGAACTGTGATAATCTCGAGGTATGCTAATGGGAATAACAAATAATAAAACAACTCTGATGAACAGTAAGTAAAATAGCAAGAGAATATCAAACGTATATTTTCTTATCAATGAACAATGATCAATGTTTTACAAATAGATGGGATCCCCCTTTATATAATAGGGAATCCTAAATATGGTAAACTTCTAATTATAGTAATAAATCATATTTGACAACTGTTTAACCGCTGAAGATCAATCCATTCCGAAATTCACGCAGTGATCTCCGACACGTTGCGGGTATCTCGCACTTTCCGTTACTGACTCATACTGGCATCATCACGAAGCATGCATTCTTCCGACCTCGGTAAATGTTATTGACCTTGATGTCGGAAAGGAACTTCGACCCCGAGCTCGACGTCCTGGTCTTCCGACGTGCTATCATTTTTTCCATCGAAGAATGAAATCAGGTAGCCCCAATTTCCACCGCATACAACATGCTTAATAAATTCTAGTATGTGTAACCGGATTAGTAGTCATTTAAAGTACACTGAGATTATCACAAGATAATGTTGTAGTTTTAAGATACATTTCAATGTTATGTAGGATGTTATTATCCATGTTAGGTACAATAAATGCCAATGTTTTATATATGCTATAGTACTCTATCTTGCAATAATACGTTGCTCCCAAGATGGCCATAACATGCAATTTCTTCTACATAAATGTTGTGGCCTATAGTCGATCTCTTTTTTGAAGAAAATAATCTGACCGATTTGAATCTGAAAATCCACAACTAGGTATTCATACAATTTTTGCATCTGGAAATGCATATAACACTACTCTTCATTTGCAAAACTGAAACTATAAAATGACTTTTGGATGACGATTATTTCTAAAGAGAAAACAAAATAAATAAGAAACCAAAAGAACCAAAGATACATTAAAGAGAAATACAACACATTAATTATCTTCGTAGTTTCATATGCAAGCTTTCCTATAGGCTGTGACGCTTCGATCACGAAGTTGCACAAATAAACTTTTGATTGTTGTTGCGCTAATCTTTTTTTGTGATTAACCATATTCATTAATTCTCTGGAGAAGCCGATCGAAGAGCTAAAGGATCATTAACAGGTAACCGAAGACGTTGATCTTATAAGTTAAGCGGAGCCAATCGAAGTGCCAAAGGATCATCAACAGGTAACTGAATACGTTGATCCTGTATATTAAATGGAGCCACTCAAAGTGGTATGCGATCAATTGGTAACGAAAGACGTTGATCTTGTAAGTACTTGAGTTGTATTCTCCTTTTAACGGCCTTCTCTTTTGCCGTTATAGCTAAGTTGCGAACACCTATAAGTTGTCTTTTATCCAGGTCAAAAACAATCTTTTTCCTAGGATATAACTGGCTAAATAGCTGTTCCATTTCCTTTGCTTCAGTCTTCTGGTGATCAATTTTCTTCATCTTAGCATCCATCTCTTTCCTGAGGAACATTTCATGTGTTGTCAACTTCTTAAGCCTCTCTACCTGTGGTTTATCTAGATATCTCATCAAGAGTGGTTTAAATTTATCTCTTGATGGCCACTCATATACAACATTTTTTTTATCAGGACTGAAAACAATAATACCAATTTCTACATCACATCGAACAGATAGCTCTTCTGCTTTCTTAAACAAACTTTCCATCCTTTCTTGAAGAACAACTGATCTTCTATGCTCATTAACAATTCTTCAGGGAAGACCTAAAATACACTTTCTATTGCAACTGTGGAAGTTTAAAGGTATAAAATAAAGTATATATGGAGAACCTAAAATATGTATATCTTTCAATGACCTACTTTTAGGACATAGAAAATCCATCTATCATATCCAGACATGGTAACATACTAACATATAGATAAGTGTATAATTGGAGAGTTGGGTGTTCACACTTTTATTGAGTTAATAATTTGGTTGTATATGTTGAAACATATATATTATCCCAATTTAAACTATACAATCTTTTATGTATTTGCCTTTTATGGTAGAAAATTTATGAAATCTGCATATCAGCTTAGCATCAACCTTTTAGTAGTGTAATAGAAACAAAACTTTTTATGAGCTATATTATGAAATGCAAGGTAATTGTGGCACGACATCCTCTCTAGCAAGGTAATCAAATTGGTTGATATTTAAGTAATTTCCTTAATTATAATGTTACTTACCTATATACGGTCAAAATCAAGTATACCCAATTTCGTAGGCTCGGGGAGTTGTTTCGAGAAAAAGCTCAAAACAGACCTGGCTCGCGCTCGATGGCGGAGTATAGAACCTGAAGATCGAAGTGCTGGATAAAGCCCAAGACCGAGGCCGAATATGACCAAATTTGAGATAGTACCGTTATGGTTTATTAACGGAAAGAGCGAGATTTCTGCAACGGCCCGAAGACCCCGACGTAAATTCTGGAACGGATTTGTACTTGACGGTTAGACAAGTGTATAATAAGATTCCATACTATAATTAGAAGTGTACCTTATTTAGGATTCCCCTACTATATAAAGGGTATCCAAATCATTTGTGAGGGACGATTCATTGAAAAAGCAATATACATTATTCACTTTTTTGCTTATTGTTCATCAAGGTTGCCTTATTATTTTATTGTTCTTACTAATTTACCTCAAGGCCATCACAACTCGCGGTCAAGACTTGGCTTGCACACTGGTGTGATTTGCTTTACTTCTTCAATTTATATATTTAACTCTTTGTTTATCAATTGGTATTAGATTAAATCACATATCTTTAAAATCACAATATAAGTTTAATTGTTACTCGGATTTTCGGGTAAATAGTTTGGCGCCCACTGTGGGGCTAAGGATAATAGTGATTGCTTCGGTACTGATTCTGATAACACATGTTATTTTCACACTTGTTCTTGTCAAGAATTTTTGTTCTCAGGTTAAAACATGTCAAATGCCCAAAACGCACCCGCATATGGTGATGATGGTCTTGGATTTCACGGGAAAAACGATAATATAATTGCTCCAGGAGTTGGGGTGCTGCCGGTCAATCCCGGGGGAGTGCCGGTCGATCCAGTCGATATCAGTTCGCACATTGCTTTGAATGCGGAGTTTAGGCGCAGACCCCGAAGGGAGTGTACATAGGGAAGGCTGATCTGGTAGCCAAGGAACCCAAGGTGTAGGAGAGGGAGTTAGCCTCCAGGTAATATTCGAGATGCCACAGTCTCAGCAGGTTGCTATCGCTCAACTTCAAAGTCAACATAAAACTCTGAGTGTGGTCAAACCAAAAGTCAA
Organism: Nicotiana glauca; assembly: GCA_026770625.1. Classification (NCBI taxonomy): domain Eukaryota; kingdom Viridiplantae; phylum Streptophyta; class Magnoliopsida; order Solanales; family Solanaceae; genus Nicotiana; species Nicotiana glauca. Next base: position 73,508 of record MU720468.1, on the reverse strand, counting down.
TCGTCGTATTGAGCCGGTGCTAGAACGATCGAATGGTAATGGAATAGGGACTGATCTAGCAATTATGAAGATGCTCGAGGAACTCACCAAAAAGAATTGAGTCGGGAGAGAAAAAAATTGAAGATAATGACAAGAAAGTGAAAACATACTACTCACGAGTTGATCAAATTTCGGGGGCACCCCCTATCTTTAAAGGTATGGATGCAAAAAAGTTTGTGCAAAAGCCATTTCCTCAGAGTGCAATTCCGAAACCTATTCCTAAGAAGTTCCGTATGCCGGACATACCTAAATACAAAGGGACAACCGATACTAATGAACATATCACTTCTTACACGTCCAGGATTAAAGGAAATGACTTAAATGATGATGAGATCGAGTCGGTTTTGTTGAAAAAATTTGAGGAAACTTTGTCAAAGGGAACAATGATTTGGTATCACAACCTACCACCGAATTCCATCTATTCATTTGTCACGTTAGCAGACGTCTTCGTAAAGGCGCACGCTAGGGCCATAAAGTTCGCTACGTCAAAATTAGACATTTTTAATATAATACAGAAAGGTGATGAAATGCTGAGGGAATTCGTATACCAATTTCAAACGGAATCCGTGGAGTTGCCACCGGTCACAGTTGATTGATATATTCAAGCTTTCACCCAAGGGTTGAACGAGCGGAGTTCCATAGCATCATGACAGTTGAAATAAAATTTGGTCGAGTATCCAGCTGTAACCTAGGCAGATGTGCACCACGTTATTTATTGAAGATCAGGGTCGGGCGACCAATTAGGAGGATCTTCCGATTTAGTACATACGAAAAAGCTAGTAGTTAAAACCTAGAGAGACATCAACACGGAGCCAAGGTCGAATAGGGAGCGCTATCAACCATATACCATGGATTGAAAGAACAATGGATCGGGACGGAATTCTCCCCGAAATGATCGAAAGAACGATCGAGGACAAAATTTTAGGGGACTTATGAGTAAAAGCAGTTTCGATAAGCACGTCGATCCCGTGGAGGAAACTCGATTGTCAAAATATAAATTCAGAGTTGATGCATCAGGCATTGTATCGGCAATCGGAAGGATTCAAGATACTACATGGCTCAGACCCATACAAATCGATCATTCCCAAAGAAACCCAAATTTGATATGCAAATACCATGGCACGCATGGTCATAAAATCGAGGACTGCAAGCAATTAAGGGAGGAGTAGCTAGTCTATTTAACGAGGCCCACCTTCGAGAGTTCCTCAAGAAGAACCATTTCAGAAACAGAGACGCCAATAGGAAAGACGAACAGGAGGAACCGCAACATGTCATTCATATGATCGTTGGTGGGGTCGATGTTCCACAAGGGACCGTAGTTAAACGCACTAAGGTGTCTATTACTAGGGAGAAGCAGACCTGAGATTATGTGCTCGAGGGTTCCTTATCATTCAACGATGAGGAGGCAGAAGGCATTTCTCAACCACATAACAACGCTCTTGTAATTTCTATGTTATTAACTAAAGTTCAAGTTAAGCGTGTTTTAGTGGATCCAGGTAGTTCTATGAGTATCATTAGATCGAGGGTCGTGGAGAAACTCGGCCTACAAAATCAAATTGTCCCCGTAGCTTGGGTCTTAAATGTATTCAACATAGCCAATGAAACAACTAAGGGTGAGATTACCCTGCCAGTGAATGTTCCCAGAACCATTCAAGATACCAAGTTCTATATGATCGAGAGCCACATGAGGTACAATGCCCTACTTGGGAGGCCTTGGATCCACAATACGAGGGTAGTTCCTTCGACTCTTCACCGAATGAAGAAATTCCGACGTTGGATGGCGTGAAAACAGTATACAAGGAGCAGCATGCTGCAAAGGAATTATTTGCAGTTGGCAAGGTAATACTTGTATGAACGTTATCAACCTCGGAAAGATCGAGCATTAAAGGTAAGCAAAAAACCAAATAGCAATCACAACCACCAGCCTCGACCTAAATGGGAAAGCAGGAGATAGAAGAAGAAGAAGAGGACTTTATGACTCCTCAAACCTTTATTGTACCCGAAGACTCTGATGCCACCAAATCAATGGTCGAGGAGCTGGAACAGGTTATATTGATTGAGTATCTTCCCGAGCGAAAGGTATATCTGGGAACGGGGTTAACCCCCAAACTCAGGAAAAAACTTATTCAATTTCTTATCGATAACATGGATTTGTTTTTCTTAGTCCCATTTAGACATGATAGGGATCCCATAGGAGATAACAACACATCGGCTAAGACTCGACCCTAGGTTCAAACCGGTGAAGCAAAAGAGAAGGCCCCTATCCAAGGTGAAGCATGCATTCATAAAGGATGAGGTAACTAAACTTCTTAAAATAGGGTCCATTCGGTAGTTAAAATACCCCGAATGGTTAGACAATGTATTCGTAGTCCCTAAAAATGAGAACAAATTTAGAATGTGCATAGATTACAAGGATTTAAACAAGTCATGCCCTAAAGACTCTTTTCCACTGCCTAAAATTGATCTCATGATCGATGCCATGGCTGGCCACGAGATCCTTACCTTTCTCGATGCATATTCCAGGTACAATCAAATTCAGATGAACCCGGAGGACCAGGAGAAGACCTCGTTTATCACCAAGTATGGAAGATATTGTTATAATGTAATGCCCTGCGGGCTAAATAAATGTAGGAGCTACTTGCCAATGCCTAGTAAATAAGATGTTCGAAGAACAAATAGGTAAGTCAATAGAAGTTAATATTGATTACATGGTAGTTAAGCCCCTGCGCACAGAGTACCATTTGGCTCATTTGTAGGAAACATTCAAGATTTAGAGGAAATAGAACATGAAACTCAACCCCGAGAAATCTGCTTTTGGGGTTGGCTCGTGGACAACGTATAAGTCGTGCAGAGGCTAACCAAACGGATATCTGCTCTAGGCCGATTTATCTCGAGATCATCAGATTGGAGCCACAGATTTTTCTCTGTACTCAAGAAGAAGAATGATATCACCTGGACCACGAAGTGTCAACAAGCATTAGAGTAACGATACATGTTGAGCCCGCCATTTCTTCACACCCGAAGGCCGATGAGAAACTATACTTATATTTGGCTGTGTCTGAAATCTCTATGAGTGGTGTCCTAGTTCTTGAAGACCAAGGTACGCAATTTCCCATTTACCATGTAAGTCGAACCTTAGGGGAAGCAGAAAGTAGATATCTACACTTAGAGAAATTAGCACTTGTACTAATAAGCGCCTCTAGAAAGCTAAAACCATACTTTCAGCGTCACTCCATATCTGTGTTAACCACATACCCACTTCGTAATATTTTGCACAAACCCAAAATTTCGGGTTCGATTTACCAAATGGGCCATCGAACTCAATGGGTACGATATCGAGTATCAACCCCGAACGGCTATCAAGTCTCAAATTTTAGCGGACTTCGTGGCCGATTTCACACCAACCCTCGTGCCCGAAGTTGAAAAGCAGCTCTTGTAAAAATCAGGCACATCATCGGGGGTATGGACCCTTTTCACAAATGACTCTTCTAATGTAAAGGGGTCCCGACTAGGCATCGTTTTGAAGCCACCCACGGGTAACACTATTAGGAAATCTATCAAAACTTCTAGACTGACTAACAATGAGGCCGAGTTCGAGGCCATGATTGCAGGTCTCGAGCTAGCTAAATGCTTGGGAGTAGAAGTCATTGAAGCCAAGAGTGACTCTTTATTTGTGGTGAACCAAGTAAACAAAAGTTTTGATGAGGATAGGATGCAAAGGTATTTGGACAAGCTACAGGTAATTTGCACCGCTTCAAGGAATGAACTCTAGACCATGTACCTCGAGAACAATATAGTGAGGCCGATGCACTTGCAAACACACCGAGATAAATTCTACAGGTTTGACTTCGGATTGGAAGAAAAAATATATTGAATATTTAAAAAAATAGAAAGCTCCAATCAAACCATAAAGAGTCGATGGGCCATTGGTAGTATGTTTAGGGCCATGGGACACTGATTATGTTTTACGAGAAATCAATGAAGGTACTTGTGGTAACCACTTTGACGCCGAGTCTTTGATTCGCAAAATTGTTAGAGTAGGGTATTACTAGGATAACATGGAAAAGACACTAAGGAGTTTGTTCGAATGTGTGATAAATGTTAAAGGTTTGCACCGATGATTCAACAGCCCAGAGAGAAACTTCATTCAGTCCTATCCCTATGGTCATTCATGAAATGTGGAATGGACATCGTCGGCCATCTACTAATAGCCCCAGGTAAAGCTAAATTCATTTTGTTTAGGACTGACTACTTTTCTAAATGGGTGGAAGTACAGGCCTTCGAGAAAGTCAGAGAAAAAGAGGTTATAGACTTCATCTGGGACCACATCGTGCGTCCATTCAGGATACCTGCCGAAATTGTATGCGACAACGAAAAGCAATTTATCGGAAACAAGGTAACGAAGTTGCTTGAAGAACACAAAATAAAAAGGATCTTACCAACGCCGTATCACCCGAGCAGAAACGGACAGGCTGAATCGACAAACAAGACTATCATTCAATACTTTAAGAAAAGTTTGAACGACGCTAAAGGGAAATGGAGATAAGTTCTACCCGAGGTTCTTTAGGCATGTTGAACGACATCGAAATCCAGCACGGGGGCGACCCCGTTCTCCTTAGTATATGGATTCGAAGCCTTAATACCAGTCGATGACCTAGTGCTAGATTATGATATGCAACAGAGGAATCAAATCACGAGGTCCTGAATACTAGCCTCAAACTATTGGATGAAAAGCGAGAAGTTACGCTCGTTCGGATGGCCGTACAGAAGCAAAGAATCGAGAGATATTACAATAGAAGAGCCAATCTTTGCCACTTTAGAATCGGGGACTTATTTCTAAGGAAAGTCACTCTGAATACTCGAGACCCAAATGAAGGGAAACTAGGCCAAAATGAGGAAGGACCATATCGAGTAATCGGTGTCATCAGAAAGGGATCTTACAAACTTGGCACGATGGAAGGTGAACAATTTCCAAACAATTGGAACGTATCACTACTCAAACGATATTATTGCTGAGCTATGAATCCTTCCCCTTTCAATTTGTATTTATTACTAACTTATTGCAGGTGTTCGATCAAGGCATCGAGGAAACTCTTCATCACGAAGGTCTTAGGTTTTAAAGCATGTGTTGCGCTCTTTTTCCCTTAGATCAGTTTTTATCCCGAATGGGTTTTTCTGGCAAGGTTTTTAATGGGGAAACAACTATGTACTACCTAAAATAAGTTCAACAGTATCCAAGGCTTCTTTTCAATCAACCTCGAGTATTGGGGGCATCACCCTTGAAAGTTATATTTTTGAGAAAAAAACTTCATGCCAAAAAGGGTCTCGATAGGAAAACCTTGTAATGGGCCAAATGGTTGTATCAACCGTGTCCATATAGAGTAGTCGAGTCCCTATGGAATAACATGTACGCATGTATGAATTATTGAAAGAAGCATTCTTTCTATATCAAACACTTTGTGTCTCAAAGAAAATTGCTATTATACGAGATCCATACTTGTGATTCTATGAGAAATGGCTCAACGACCAAAATGCAAATACACCTTGAATACTCAGGGACTGTCATCGACAGTCAACACATTCGAGTTATCTAAACTCGGATTTATAAGACCCCAAAGAGGCACCACTCAACATATAGGTCGAGGCTATCATTCTCGAGGACTAACACTTCGAACAAGTTCGAAGTGTTGTTGGGAAATTAAGACTAAGGGTCACACCCAAAGGCTGCGGCCAAACTAACGCAGCTCGGAGACGTGCGAACCCAACAATAAAAATAGGCCTTCAAATTCTCTAAAAACCAGTTAAAAAGGCTACCCTCAGCAAAACAATCAAAGGGCTTCGATAAAATTAGCCCTCGAAAAACTTTAAGAGGTATCGAATTATTAAAATACAAATTTGTGCTAAGGCACAAAAAACAAAGGGGTTTCGATCAACACTAAACCTTCAGAAAACCCAATGGGTAAAAAAATGCATGCTAAGGCATAAATAAATTTTTACTAAGTCTTTTAAGACAAAAAGGGAAAATAATAGCCATCTTTTAGAGGCCATAACAGCCCGATCTAAAAGAGCCTAAGGGCCAAATACACTTAGGGTTTGAGATCTCGTTCTCACCCGATCTGTACCCAAGGGTTCGATTATCCTGAGTCCAAATAAATAATAACTTTATTATGGCTTGGGGACTCACCATTATCCGGCATAAGCCCTTAAAGGTCTATGCCCCAATGTTTGAACATTATTCGAACTAGACCACGACAACTTCGAGGAAGCCTTCCGAGAGAAAATCTCGAACACGTGGTTCAAAGTATGAAATTTTTGAAAAACATTTAAGGCAAGAAACATTGATAGGTCATTCAAGGAAATTTTTCTTTTATATATTTGAAAAATGATATGTACAAGAAACCGACAAGAGGTATTACAAAAAGAAAAAGAAAAATCCTAGCTATGGTCGGTGATGGTTTCTCCATCGGAGTAGTTTCCTCTTTGGGCCCCTCTTGTTGTTAGACCCGCCTTGGCTGCCTTCATCATCATCATCGTCGGAGGAGGAGACAAGAAATTTGGCACCAGCTTCGAGCTCCTTTGCTTGAGTTATCTCTTTAGTGAGGTTGAAACCTCGAGCGTGGAATTCCTCGAGGGTCTCCCTCTGGGGTTGGCACTTAGCCAAATCATTACTCTATTTCTCTCAGTCAGAGGCTTCCCTTAGCTCCATTTGAGTAACCGCAATATCCTTTAAGTGTAAGGAAACGGCTTTATCAGTTGTGACCTTTGTCTTCTCGGCCTCAACCGTGGCCTCAGCGAGGTTGACCTCAAGTTCGTCGATCATTTTGGCCTGGGCCAAACTTTTCTCTTTAGTGCTTCGGAGTTGGGCCTAAGCTGATGCCAGTTTGGCTAAAGCAGCCTCCTTATTCGCAGCAGGAGGTCTATAATCTCCTTCCACAGATTGAAATATGCCTTGACCTGATTGACCTCCCCTCGAAGCAGCTTGATCCTATCCAGTTTTTGCTGCAACTAAGACACTGACGTATTAGCCTCCACAGTTGGGTCGAGTAGACAAAACTTTTTCAAAATGGCAGTTACCTGCTTGTCTAGCTCGGCTGCATTTTTACGAGCCTTGGCCAAATCTGCCTGAAGGTCCTTGAGCTCCTTCTCCTTTTGACTGCCAAAGAGCTTCAAGGCCTTCCTTTCATCCGAGGTCTTCTAGAGCTTGGCCTCGCATTGGCTCAGGTTGTACCTAAACCTGGTAAAAGCCTGTACGAAAAAAGCATATCATTTAGGGTAAGGGGAGAAGAATAAAAACAAAATTTCAACGATATAAATTAATGCTTACTTGAGAGAAAAGGCGTTGAGCCTTTTCGAAGAGGGTAGATGTGTCGTTGAGATTGGTGGCATCATCGACCCTAGTAAATAAATTAAGTCAGGCATTTACAGAGCCCGGGCCTCCCTTATAGTCTCCTCAGAATAATTCAGTAGAGGGGGGATTGATCTATTGTCACGGCCCCGAGCAAATTGCTCATGAAGCTTTGTTCAGCTCTGGGGATTTCAGAACCAATCCTCTTCGGTGTAATTTTTGATGGTCAAGGAACGATCTCGACCTTGGGCGATTCGGAGTCTTTGCCTACGTCTTTCTTCAGAGCTTCCTCACCACGAGCCAAGGTATCTGATTCAGAGGACTTGGTGGCGTGAAATGGCTTCCTGGTTCAGGTTACCAGCACCAAGTCCTCACCCCTCCCCTTCTTCATCATTCAGTTGGTAGACTGAGTCTATATCCATAGGAATGAGATTCCTCATGCGTCGTCGAGTACGACCCCTTTTATCTTGGGGGTCTTTGGGCTTTGAAACCCTTTTTCTCTTATTATCTTTCCTCGATTTCAGAATCAGGGACTCGATCTCCTCATCGGGCTAGATTGGTCTCATTTTAGAAACATCTCTATTGCCTGCATGAATGAAGATTAGGTATAAACAAACACATCCGATGAAGGGGAAAGCATCTAAAACTTACAAGAAGAACTTACTGTGGTGTTTGGCTTCACATATGCCCCTTGCTAAGTCACTCCAGTGGCGCTCGTCATACGTGGAGGTTGCAGCTAATTTTTGAACCCAGTCATCGAGGTCGGTCACCATGTAAGGCATCCAAGCAATCGCTGCAAAAAAGATGAAGGTATTACGCAATGCAAAAATGGAGTACAAAAGGCTACTAGGACAAAACTTTACTTACGATCGGGGTTCCACTTCTCTGGAAATGGCATTTTCTTCTCTAAGATGATGTCGCAAGTCTTCACTCGCATGAACCAACTCATCCAGCACCGATCTTTATCCTCGTCGTTGCTAGCAAAGAAGACCTTGGTCGACCGGCATTGGAGCATGATCAACTGTCACGCCCCGAACCTGGGCCTAGACGTAAAACGACACTCGGTGCCTGACTATATGTGACCGAGAGAACCAACTGGCTGACTGAATCAATATGTGATATCATAACATACTAAATGCGGTAGAGAAACTAACACATGCTGGTATACTGAAAGTCTGAACGATAAGAATCAAAGTGTGGAAACACTAATACATGTCTGAAACATATCTGTAGCCAATATTGCTTAACATGAAAAATTGTGACTCTGTCTAGCTGTTACTATAGTCTATGAAGCCTCTATTGAAGTACGGAAAACAATGTCCATCTATAAATACTGAAAGACTGTAAAGTAATGATAATGCCCTGAAATAACTGGGGATAATCAAATAGCTGGTACGAGAATCCTAGTGCTCTACATCGTTGACCTGTAAATCATTACATGCATTGCGAGATGCAGGCCCCGGGCAAAAGGGATGTCAGTACATTTGAGTTGTACTGGTATGTAAAGCAACTGAAAGAAACAATTATAAATGCTGAAACTGAAACTATGATGATAACTGAAATAATGACTGATAACTGATAACTGATAACTAAATTTAATAAAGGAATTAAGGATATGAATACTCCATCTTCTGAATGATGAACAACCTGTTTTTCTGAAATTAAACTGCGGCCTCAGGCCCAATATATATATATATATGCACAAACTGCAGCCTCGGGCCCAAGTATACGTATACATATCTGCGACCTCAGGTCCAAAATGCATAAAGCATAAACTGCTGCCTCAGGCCCAAATATAGGTGTTCAACATTCTGGGATTTAAAATCAGGAACTGAGAATCATACTGCATTACATAATAGTGAAATACTGAATCATTCTGAGTTATATGATACTGGAATACTGGATCACACTGAGTTACATTATACTGGAATACTGAATCATACTGAGTTACATAATACTGGAATACTGAATTCTACTGAGTTACATAATACTGGAATACTGAATAGGACTAGAATAAGACATGTATTCTTGAACTGGTTATGCACACTGAAACTGCAACTGTTTATGATATGCGGAGTAAGCTATATTGAGACTTCAGGGAATCAAACCCAAGTCTATATTGAATACGAACTGAGCTCACAACATTTAGAATGAAAGTCATGAACGAGTTATGAAGCTAGGGAATAGAAGTTCTACAACTATTAAAGTAACTAGGCCTAACTATATTTCTGAGGCAATTGATAATGTGGTAAAAGAAACGTAATGTAGGGAGAATCATTAACATTCCCAAACATAGAAATTTAGTCTTGCATACCTTAACTTCCTGCTATTGAGCGTAATACAACGTTTGTCAATCCTTTCAACTTTAATCTATAGCGATACAAGTCAAATGTATTCCACATTAGCTATAATGCTCATGTTTTGGTCACTTAAGCATTTTGTCAAACACTTGGTAAAAATAAAGCTTCATAGTCCTTATTAATGGTGTCTCTACACTCAACAACCCATTCTCTTCTTCCTAGATAAATTCTAAGGTCTCAAATGATTACACCAACATTATTCTTCATCACCCATAAGGCAAACAACACTCTTAATCAATAATCAACACTCAACACCCCAACCCTATAATCTTTCATGCTTTTCTATCAACCCCAACAACTCATGTATCATGTACTAGGATTTATAATTATTAAACCAATGCTAGAATAAATTAGAGGGTGAAGACATTACCTTTTCGAAGTTCAAACCGTTGATTTTCGAGTTCTAGGCTTCCTTCTCTCAACAATGATGTCCCAATCGGATATCTAATGATATGGAGGGTTTACCCATATTAATAAGATGTTGGAAAAGTGAAATTAACTTAGAACTTACCTTGGGTGGTGGAAGGACCCTTAAGGAGTTAGGTTTTTGAGAGTTCCCCTTTCTAGAGCAAGTTGTTATGTTTTGAGGCTGTGGGGGACGAAATATATATTTAATATGACCCCCCACTCGCGCGTTCGCACACCTGGATTCTTGTTCGCGCTCAACGGCAGTAACAATGCCTCCCACGTGCGAGTTCGCGCATACGCTTACTATTCAGAAAAATGCACATAAATTTTTGGACAAAGATCTATTCAGAATCCATAATATATCGTTGGAAATCTATTTCAAAGGCCTACAACTTTAATCCTTTGCGTTTTCCCCAATTCCTTACACATTTTCACTACAACTTGATGGAAGATAGACCTTTTGCAACTTAGTCGATTTTGTCAAATCTTATGCACCTCTCTTTCCATCTTGATTTTTGAAACAACTATTTTACACACAATCATCCCGTTGGGACTTCACATGTTTAAAATATAACCTTAATACTATTTTAACTCATTCATACCTAAGCCGAATTTACGGAGTGTTACATTATCTCCCCCTGGGATCATTTGTCCTCGAATGATTGTCTTGACTGTAACTTCTGCTAACTCCAGACCTTAAATGAGTCTGGTGCAAACATGAACTTTCATCAACACTTGTATGCTAGACTGAATGAATACATAATTACTGAACTGAATGACTACACTTACTGATGGTTTTCATATCAGCCCTTTAGACCAAAGGTCTTATACTTGCGGATCCTTCTCTTTTTATTGGGATCCAAATAACTTTCCTTATTTTCTATAATTCTTTGCACTCTATGTCAATGACGACTCATCTTCCAACTTACTTATGTGAAATCATTCTTACTAGGGAAAACTAAATTATTCACATCAAAGAAAGCTAATGTATTCACTACTATCATACACACTCTTAATAATTTAACTCTGCTCATACTGTCAATCCTGGAGAAACCACATTTCGATAATTCCTAATGGCTATTCTTCTATAGTTTGCTCTCTTATTGCTAGCGGATTGTTTTTCCCACTATCACTATACTTCGGATTTAACTTAAACTCTTTGGGTTCTAACACGCGTTCGGTATTTCAAATTGCCATCCACTCACTAGAGTTAACTCGGCTAAGCGAATCAAATTGTACCCCTACTAGCTCTGCTGAAAGTGCTAATTCACCGTATCAACTCAAAACTTACTTACTATTCTTTTGCTAACTACGTGCTAGAGTCATGTGTTCATGTTCTGCTTTGAATAACTAAAGTGAAGCATAAGGGTATTTCTATCTTCTCTCACCATCCGGCCCTTTCCTACGGTCGCATACTATCCCTATTTTTTTTCCTTCTAAACTATGTGCATGGCTCACACTTCGGGAATTCATCTGTTTTAAATGAAATTGGAATATCTAACCCCAAACTTTCTATACAATACTAAATCTTATCATACTATAAATATCTCGGCTAATCATTTAGTCACATAAGCTAAGGGGGAACTGCCATAACTTTTATCTTACGTCAATACATGCTTCTTATAGTAGCTTAATAACGTGGTACTTCTCTGATTTGAATAAATCTAAACAACTTAAAATCATTCCCTGAAATTCAATATTGGCTGCTCTTGGTTCTCATTGCATACACCATATATTTTAGTCATTTGCATGAGTTTTACGAAATCACATCTTTGGTAATAACAAATGTTTCTGATTCCTAGGTATTTTACCCTTAAGCTCTTTTCTGTCCAAAACTATAGTGACCAATGTTGGGGTCTGACATCTAAAGTATCATCATCCAATTTGTGGATCCATCTGCAAAATTAAATAAAGTTGTTCTAGGAGGTAGAACACATACGAATACACTACCATGTATGGACTTATCCTCCAAAGTATAACATTATCTGATAAATCACCTCATGTGCCATTCGACGAGACTTGGTCTTAATCCAGACCTAAAATATGTGAAGATTTAGCTATAAACACTTTTACTCACATTTTCTTTGAGAACCCATATGCATCACTATATACTCACAAGTCGCCAAAAAATAATTGATACACTGAAAATTGGAGATCTGGTAACTGAATAACTGATAACGAGCATCCTGAATAACCATAAACTTGCTAACTGAAAGATTGTATAACTGATAACTAAGGTAAACTAATAGCCATAAGACATGATAATTGCTTTTGTACTTTCTGATAAGGTTATGCTTTAATCTGTACTACTATCCATTGCATCCTANATACACACTCTTAATAATTTAACTCTGCTCATACTGTCAATCCTGGAGAAACCACATTTCGATAATTCCTAATGGCTATTCTTCTATAGTTTGCTCTCTTATTGCTAGCGGATTGTTTTTCCCACTATCACTATACTTCGGATTTAACTTAAACTCTTTGGGTTCTAACACGCGTTCGGTATTTCAAATTGCCATCCACTCACTAGAGTTAACTCGGCTAAGCGAATCAAATTGTACCCCTACTAGCTCTGCTGAAAGTGCTAATTCACCNGTACTCCATAATTATACCCCAATGGGCAATTATCCTCTCTAGGACCTTAGATTTCTCCTGCGCGTCGCTCGGGCATCCAATACCTTTCGAACTTGATAGGAAGAGAAGATTACCGATTTCTCTATGTTTGATGGAACGATCTAGAGTAGAAAAAAATGAGACAATCCTAGATGTCCTGGTAGTTAACCGTTTATATGAGTGGCCTGCACACACATATAAAGGAAACTTCACTAGACACGGCTTCATAAACTCCCTAAGACACTTGAACCTAGTGCTCTGATACCAAGATTTGTCACGCCCCGAACCTGGGCCTGGACGTAACACGGCACTCGGTGCCTGACTACATGTGATCGAGCGAACCAACTGGTTGGCTGAATCAACATGTGATATCATAACATACTAAATGCGGAAGAGAAACTAACACATGCTGGTATTACTAAAAGTCTAAACGATAAAAATCAAAGTGTGGAAACATTAATACAAGTCTAAAATATATCTGTAGCCAATATTGCTTAACATGAAAAGCTGTGACTCTGTCTAGCTGTTACTCTAGTCTATGAAGCCTCTATTGTAGTACTGAAAACAATGTCTATTTATAAATACTGAAAGACTGTAAATTAATGATAATGCCCCGAAATAACTGGGGATCATCAAATAGTTGGTACGAGAATCCTAGCACTCTGCATCTTTGACCTGTAAATCATTACCTGCATTGTGAGATGAAGGCCCCGGGAAAAAGGTACGTCAGTACATTTGAATTGTACTGGTATGTAAAGCAACTGAAAGAAAAAATTATAAATGGTGAAACTGAAACTAACCTGATAACTGAAATGATGACTGATAACTGAACTGATAACTGAAAAGATAGCTGATAACTGAACTGATAACTGAAAAGATAACTGAACTTAATAAAAGAAGTAAGGATATGAATACTCCATCTTCTAAATGATGAACAACTTGTTTTTCTAAATATTAAACTGCGGCCTCAGTCCTAATATATATATATATATATATATATATATATATATATATATATGTGTGCACAAACTGCGGCCTCGGGCCCAAGTATACGTATACATAAATGCGATCTCAAGTCCAAAATGCATAAAGTATAAACTGTGACCTCAGGCCCAAAGATGCATAAAGCATTAGCTGCGGCCTCAGGCCCAAATATAGGTGTTCAACATTTTGGGATTTAAAATCAGGAACTGAGAATCATACTACAATACATAATAGTGAAATACTGAATCACGATGAGTTATATGATACTGGAATACTGGATCACACTGAGTTACGTTATACTTGAATACTAAATCATACTGAGTTACATAATACTGGAATACTGAATTCTATTGAGTTACATAATACTGGAATACTGAATAGGACTAGAATGAGATATGTATTCTTGAACTAGTTATGAACACTGAAACTGCAACTGTTTATGACATGCTGAGTAAGCTATACTGAGACTTCAGGGAATCAAACCCAAGTCTATATTGAATACGAACTGAGTTCACAACATTTAGAATGAAAGTTATGAACGAGTTATGAAGCTAGGGAATAGAATTTCTACAACTATTCAAGGAACTAGGCCTAACTATATTTTTGAGGCAATTGATAACGTGGTAAAAGAAACGTAATGTAGGAAGAATCATTAACATTCCAAAACATAGAGAGTTACCCTTACATACCTTAACTTAACATTCCCAAACATAGAGAGTTATCCTTACATACCTTAACTTCCTGCTTTTGAGTGTAACACAACGTTTGTCAATCCTTTCAACTTTAATCTATAGCAATACAAGTCAAAGGTATTCCACATTAGCTATAATGCTCATGTTTTGGTCACTTGAGCATTTTGTCAAACACTTGGTAAAAATAAAGCTTCATAGTCCTTATTAATGGTGTCTCTACATCCAACAACACATTCTCATATTCCTAGATTAATTCTAAGGTCTCAAATGATTACATCAACATTATTCTTCATCATCCATAAGGCAAACAACACTCTTAACCAACAGTCAACACTCAACACCCCAACCCTATAATTGTTCATGCTTTTTTATCAACCCCAACAACTCATGTCTCATGAACTAGGATTTATAATCATTAAACCAATGCTAGAATCAATTAGAGGGTGAAGACATTACCTTTTCGAAGTTCAAACCCTTGATTTTTCGAGTTCTAGGCTTACTTCTCTCAACAATGATGTCCCAATCGAATATCTAATGATATGGAGGGTTTACCCATATTAATAAGATGTTGAAAAAGTGAAATTAACTTAGAATCACCATTAGAACTTACCTTGGGTGGTAGAAGGACCCTTAAGGAGTTAGGTTTTTGAGAGTTCCCCTTTCTGGACCAAGTTGTTATGTTTTGGGGTTGTGGGGGACGAAATATAGATTTAAAACGACCCCCCACTCGCGAGTTCGCGCACCTGGAGGCTTGTTCGCGGTAGAGTTCGCGCTCAACGGTAGTAACACTGCCTCCCCTATTGATTTTTGAATCAACTATTTTACCCACAATCATCCCGTGTGGACTTCACATGTTCAAAATATAACCTTAATACTCCTTTAACTCATTAATACCTAAGCTGAATTTACAGGGTGTTACATCAACCCTCGGAAAAGCTGCGGCCGATACAATTAGATAAGATGACTGAGGGTGAACTATGGTCCCTCAGCCTTGTTGGAGAAATATCGGAGCCTGATCACTATGTGCTAGAAAGAAGGGTGGATTTTGTCGAGGGTGACCAGATACCTCTTGAAAAAGTCAAACATGATTGGATCGATAGGATCCAGCATGAAGGCTAAGTGCAAAAACTTTTGAACCCATCAACATGAGTGGTGATACACTCCTCGGGGGTGGGGATCTTTACAACGGCCTAATCCCCCCAGCCACAATCCTTCTTCATGACCTCGAGGTATTTCTCCGTTATCAAGCAAATATACCTTGATACAAGCTCAAGCCGGCCAGGGATCGGGGGGATATCAACTTTGAAGTCTTTATTTATGACACCAGGACCGGGAGCAATCTTGTGAAAGGCCGACGCTTTATCATCTGCCGGACGGGAAAAGGGGGAGGAAGTTTTCTCCTTTTGAAGAACTATTTTTGAGGTTTTCATCATTAATTTAGGTTAGAAAAGTTAAAAGAGATGGAGTTCTGTGTTTTTCGATGCTAAAAGGGTGGAAGTAGCAGGTGGTGAAAGAGAGAAATGAAGAGAGGAAGAGATCAGAGAAGTTAGAGGGTGTTTTAATGATGGGAGTAAATTTCTTAATTCGAATAAGTAGCCTTGTATTTATTGGCAAACAACGACAATTTGGTGGCGCTAGTGGCTGACCGCCACTGGCAAGCTTTTAATATTTTCGGGAAGCGAACAGACACGACGTTTCAATCACCTCGAGCACGTACGTCAGGGGGATGACATTATCATGGGCTATGAAAAATTGAGGCTCAAATCATTTATTATCATCTTATTCTAAGAAATGCGGGGACTATCTGTATATGGTCAAAATCAGTTATAAACGATTTCATACGCTCGAGGAGATGTTTCGAGAAAAAGCTCAAAACGGACATGGATCAAGCTCGATGGCGGAGTATAGAACTTGAAGACCAAAACTCGATAAAGGCCAAGGCCGAATATGATCAACCTCAAGATAGTACCCTTATGGTTTATTGACAGAAAGAGCGAGATTCCCGCAACAACCCGATGATCCTGGCGTAAATTCTAGAACAGATTTGTATTTGGCGGTTAGACGGTTGTATAATAAGATTCTCTATAATTAGAAGTGTACCTTATTTAGGATTCTCCTACTATATAAAGGGGATCCCAATCACTTGTAATGGACGATTCATTGAAAAAGGAATATACATTCTTCACTTTATTTCTTTTGGTTTATCAGAGTTGCCTTATTATTTTATTGTTCTTACTAACCTACCTCGAGGCCACCATAACTCGAGGTGAAGACTTGCTTGCACACTGGTTTGATTTACTTTACTTCATCAATTTATATATTTAACTCCTTGTTTATCAATTAGTATTGGATTAAATCACATATCTTTAAAACCACAATATAAGAATTGTTACTCGGATTTTAGGGTAAACATAACCTTATTTGAAAATTAGTATTTTCTTTAATTATATTGCTAATATATACTTACCATACTATTCAACAGTGTTAGAGTATCACAAATTTGCGAATGCTCATTAAAGCAATTTAAGGAAAAAAATATATATATAGAGCAACTGCCAAATAAATCTCAATGTTTACTTTCTGACTGGAAAAAATTTAATCATGCAACCGTCATCACTATATATATTTATAATAGCTTATCGTATCGTATCACGTAGTGTGTGTATATATATATATATATATATATATATATATATATATATATATATATTAAAGAGTCTTCTCAATTTGACGACAAAAGCACAAAATACTAGGAAAATAAGATGGTATTGGATACTCATATTTTTTTAGTTTTCAAATGGAATGGAACGGCTATATACATCACGATTCAAAATCTCACCTTAAGGATTGTGATGGAACCTAGTCTCCAAAATTAGGTGAACCAGTCACTTACAACAGTTGAACCAATTAGCATAATATTTTTAAAGCAGAGTTTAATATAAATATCGGATAAAGGTGAAACAAACCTGCGTGACACTAATCACAATATTCCTCCAAGATTAGGTTGTACAGAGCCTCGAGCTCTACTTAATACATAAAAAATAAAAAAAAATACAACACTGCTCAGATAGAGAATTTATAGTAATATTGTAAGGATAAGGAGTCCAAAGGACTCCCGCGATCGAGCTGCTCTACCTTGAATCATTGTGATCAAGAAGCTAACACTGCCCAGGTCCACAACATTTAACACCAGGAGCTGCACAAAAATATGCAGAAGCGTAGCATGAGTACACCACAATCGATACCCAATAAGTATCAAGATTTACCTTGGTGGAGTAATGATGATGTTCAAGTCAAGACACTTATTAATCAAATAACTTGTGAAAAATATCAATATAAAGCTACCAACGAAAAACATAAAAAGCAAATGGCACAAAGAGATATCATGATATAAAATAGAAAAATAAATCAAAGAACATGTAAAATACATGTGAAAGCAAATAAAGAAAATAAACGATAATTCTGTACTTATTGTGCATATATATTTCTGATGGTCATTTGGGCACGTAGGCACAGTAGCCGATGGAGCTTTATGGTGAGTTATATTTCATGTTATGTTTCGCAGCACACAGAGCCCATTATATTATTTACATTATCATGTCTATCTTATGTTCCAGACATATATTGTATAATTATTGTGCTCCTTAGTACATGCTCATGCACTTGTGACACCCGATTTTGGTATGTTCTAGTAATTGTTTGTGGCTTTGCCTCATATTTTCACAATTCTATTTAGAATTTTACTAAATTGCCTGTACCCATGATTTTTAATGAATAGATTTCTTTATTTATTTAAAATTCATGATTTCAAAAGGAATACAATGAATGATTACGTTGATAGTTCACCGTTGGCTTAACATATAGCAACGTTGGGTGCCATCACGGCCTATAGTGGGAATTGTGTCGTGAGAGCGATGTACTTGATATTCCCAGTTACTCTTAGAAAAATATATGACTTGTACTACTGATTTTAGAATTGTGTGACTGATGTTGGATCAGCTATATTATTTAAGTTATTAACAAATGTTATGCAGTTAAGCTGGTTAAATTTTGTTAATTTTCTGCAAGTGTTACGCTTACCTAGTCCCAGTGACTAGTTGTCATCACAATTTCTAAAGTAGGATTCTGGGTCATGACATCATTTTTCATTTTTTTTAAAACCCGATTCCAATTTGATTATTAAATATTCATCTTTTAAAACATAGCCGAAATTTTCCAAATATTCTCTACAATATCATGATTTTGATGTTAAATCTGATAAACAATCATGTTATGTAATAAAAAATAGATCAAAATCACTTATCCAATAAATTGGTATGAAAATCTCTCCTCAAAATTACCTCCCACCGAATGTAGGGCTCAAAATATGATAAGTAAAGTTAAGTCCTGAAATTCAAACCTTTTTTTCAGTTGCGGATGTTGCAAATGTGACAAGGTGTTCACAACTGCGTTAAAAGGATTGCAAAAGCGAACCCTAACATCCCACACAGATATCACAATTACGACAAAGGCCGCGACCAAATGATCGCAAATGCGACCTGACCCAACTCAACACTAACTTCGCAAATGTGATATGGTCGTCGTATTCGCGAAATTTGAACCTCCCCTACCCTCTTCTCAATTGCAATGCTGGTGCTCGCAATTGCGATAACTTCTGCATCAACACACCAGTAACCTAAAACAAGTTCGAACAAATCGAAAACACGTCTAAAACTCACCTAAGACCTCGATGCTCCACATCAAACATCCATTCAAGTCTAAAAATATCATACGAACTCACCCACATGATGGAAATACAATAATAATATCCAGACGATGAACTAGACACCAAAACAAATAATTATAATGAACTCCAGAATCACTAGAAATAAAACCATGTGTCGGATTCCTATCAAACCAACTCCGAATGAAACCAAACTTTGCAGACAAGTTCTAAATAACAAAACATACCCATTCCAAGTTATGTAACTAAAATCTATGTCCGAAGTTATACGGTTATGATCAAACTTAGGATATTTATAAACTTTAAAATTGTATATTCTCGGCAAAACAAGCCAAAACAACCTACGAACCTTTGAATTTAATTTCGGACATATTCCTAAGTCCAAAAGCACTATACGAATCTATTGAAACCATTAAAATACTGTTTCCATATCGTTTTCACCAAAATTCAACGGTCGGTCAATATTTTCAACTTAAGCTTCTAAACTAAGGAATAATGGATCCTAATCATTTCAAAACTTCCTTGAAACGAAATCAACTATCCCCGCAAGCCATAAAATCACAAATACACATAGGAAAAGCTTCAAAAGATGAAAGAGGATTTAAATACATAAAATAATCGATCGGGTCATTACAACCATAAATGTAGCGATATCCTTTAGCGTCTTTGGATCCAATAGTATTTAATCAGTTGTCGGTATTTAATCATTTGCCGCTTAAAGAAAATTTCATTGCCACTAAAAGACTCTTTCAGTGTAATGTTGCAAACTCAAAAATGCTCACTAAGTAATGCAATTACTAAATCAATCTCAAAGTTTACTTTGTGCAGAGACCTGGGTTGTCGCGACTGCGGACCATAGGGAACATGTGCATTGCTTGCAGGTGCAAAGAAAAATAGCGCAGAAGAGGAAGCTAGGATAGGTTGAAGAATACCGCAAAAGTGGATGTCTGGACACATCTACGCAGCAGCAAAAGTGGAACACTGAGTGCAGAAGCTTGTTGTCGCAGAAGAGACATTTGGCTCAGGTAATGTTATTCCGCAGAAGCAGAATTTTTGGTACAAAAGTGACCTTTTGACTACAAAAGAGGGATCTCTAGGCAGAATGTATTTAAATCGAGGGTTTGGCCATTTTTATCATATCTTCAGTTGTAGACCTCGTATTTGAACGATTTTTGAGGGTTCTTCTTGTGTTTGATTGGGGTAAGTATTCTTTATCCAGTATGGATTATATTTCATGATTCTATAATTATTTTTATCATTAAATTAGTGAATTGAATGAGAAGAAATGGAAATTTTGTAAAATCTTTCAAAAATGTAAAATGGAATTCGAAGGACAATTTGTTGTCGGAATTTGATAATTTTGATATGGTTGGACTAGTATCTGAATGGGTTTTTTGATTTTATAAATTTTATCAGTTTTCAAGGTCCGGGCCCGAGGTTGAATTTTTAGTATCAATTAAAGATCGAAACTTTATTATCCGAAATTATTTCCTTTGATTTTATTTATGATATTAAGTTGTTATGGCTAGATTTGAGCTGTCCAAAGGTTGTTTCATACGAGAAGATTATTTTAGAGTATCGGTTTAGCTCCCTTGAGGTAAATATCTTGTCTAACTTTGTGGGGGGAACTACCCTTTAGGATTTGAGTCGTTTTTGCTAACAGTGTTATGTGCAAGCCCTGTACGCGAGGTGACGAGTACGTACTCGGGCTTATATGTAAAAAATTATCGGTCTAGACTCTTAGGAAGACTTTAGGTACTTATTTGGAATTGTTAGCACATGTTATATCTTTTATTCGTCATGTCTTCTATCACACTCTTTATTTGAAGTTGTCGTTTACATGTCATATTCTTTACTTGTCGAGTTTCCTCTTATATGCTTTATTTGGAGTTGTTACCACTTTTACCATTACATGATTTCTTTTATTGTTGAGTTGCTCTTCGCTGAGATTATTGTTACATGATATCCCTTGTTGCCGGTTTATTCTCATGCCTTTAGACGTAGTGCTAGCTCGTGTCTTCTCTTTCATTGTTAGCTTAATTCATACACTAGAATCCGGAGTTGTCATGTCATGAAGATACTTTCACTATTGATTTTGGCATTAAACAATTAATTGGAATTGAAGTATCGATAGCCATTACTCTATTTTAATTGAAGTTGTGTTTAAATGAGGTGCTGTTCCTTGTCGAGTTACTTTCCAATTCCTTTTGTTAATTTTATACACATTGAATTTGAGTCATGGGCTATTTATTATAAAAATATTGATATTGTTGGATCTTTAGAGAGGTTGTGGCTTATAGGTACTTGTATTACGAGTTGATACGTCGTGTTATTGTGATGTTAGCATTTTTGAATTGTTGTGTGGTTTTGGCTTTTGTTATGGACTATAAAGGTATCATTTCACCGTTGTTGTTATATGTGGCATAAAGGTGGCATCTCACTATTGTTGAATGTACGAATTGATACAGGTGGCTATTGTGTTATTGTACGGGCGGATTGATAAAGATGGCTATTACATGGAGTGATAATGCTGGCTATTACATGGAATGATACGTGTGGCTATCGGAGAGATAAGAGTGGCTAACGATATTGTCAGAGCGGAGTGATATGGGTGACTTTCGGAGAGACAAGGGTGGCAATGTCAGGGATGATATGTGATGGTTTGGAGATAATGTGTTGATTATTTTTGTGTGATGGTGTGCTTTCCCTTGTATTTGTCATACACCTTGTGTGACTTATTTTATTTCGTTAAACTACTCGATATCTTTGATATTAATTGGGGAATTAGGTTGCAATAGTACACTCGCACAAGTATTCACCGTAGCATGCCCCTTGTACTAGCTAGCTCAAGTACGAAACTTGAAATTTATTGATCATGCCCATGAATTCTTCTATTATCCGTTGTTCATGTTGCTATTGAGCATGTGACCATCTTGAGCGGATTGTGATTGTGAGCCTGTGATAATACCTAGCAAATTGTGATTTTTTGCACGTGAGTTGTCCGTGCGGTAGTGATTCGAGATGTGAGCATGAGGTACCGTGAGTATGTGATGGTGGGTTGAGACCTGTGATTTGTGAGTATGAGATGAGGTATCATAGAGTAATTTTATTGTGAAACTGGTGAAGAACAACTTGATTAATTGGTTGTCCCTTGTATTTATTATTTGGTTTGAACAATTCATTACAGTGTTCTTATTGCTTTACTATTTATATCACTTGTCAGTTCTTGCTGCCGTCTACTGATTTCTCCTTTCCATTATTAGTTTTATACTTCTATACTGCACAAGTTATTTTGTCTAGTTAATGTCTTGATTCTACCTCATCACTACTCTACCGAGGTTAGTCTTGATACTTTATGGGTATCGACCGTGGTGTATACATACAACACTTCTGCACATTTTTGTGCAGATCCAGGTACTCGGAGTCTGTTGGTTGTTAGATAGCTGACTTCAGAGACTTCAGAGTATATCTGCCATCGCGTTCATAGGCCTTGCAGTCACGTTCGGAACTTATCTTTGTACATTTTAATTTTATTATGGAACAATTGTACTTAGAGATTTTTCTTAGTGAATTTAGTAGAGCTTGTGACTTGTACTATCGGTTTTGAGATTATTGGCTTTGTATAGAAATATTTGTTTCATATTTAATAGTTGTTGGTTGAATTTTGCCATTAATTCAGTAAGTGTTAGACTTGCCTAGTCTTAAAGACTAGGTGCTATCACGACATCTTACAGAGAGAAATTGGAATAGTGATAAGTTCCCTACGAAAGCAATCATTTTTCCCTTATAAGTTAATTTAATTGGCTTTTAAAGGTAGAGCAACCCAATATATTTTTGAATTATTAGAGCATGAGAGGAGGAACACAGTTGCTTCATTCTTCCACTAAGTATCACAAGTTTACCGTTGTTGTTTATTGATAGACATGGAAGATTTAAACTGAAATTAACAAGAAAAATAGCATAGGAAGTGTCACGACCCAAAATTTAACTATGGTCATGATGGCACCTATCATGTTACAAGGCAAGCCTATTCCCAAAATATTTCTGCTAACATGATTATAAGAATTTAATAAAATATTTTTAATAATTTAATTCCTGATAAATTAAACCAACTCTAAAAATAAATAATATAAAATACGAAAACGAGTCCCAAACATCAGGGTGTCACTAAGGCATGAGCGTCTAAAACTATAAACTGAGATATATAAACTGTCTAACTGTCCAAAGAAGAAATGATAAAAGGAATAACAAGGTCCTGCGGACAATAGCAGCTACCTTGCAATCTCCACAGATAGCCGGCAAAAACTCAACGATCGCAGCGCTTTAATTCACCTTGATCTGCACATAAAGTGCAGGGTGTAGTATGAGTACAACCACCTCAATAGTAATAGAAATAACTAAGGAACTGAGTAGTAGTGACGAGCTGAGCTAAACAGTACAATTATTTATTTTTCACAATTTTAAAAATAACAGGAATAAATAGGTAAATTCCATAACTCAGTAAATGCCACAAAGAAATTTAACAGATAAATGCATCAACAGCAAAAGTAAATGCAACCTCACAACAATGTCACTCCATCACTCAACACTCAACACTCAACACTCAATACACTCAACACTCTGCACTCACTGGGGGTGTGTACAGACTCCGGAGGGGCTCCCAAAGCCCAAGCGCTAAGCACGGACAACTCATGTGCCATCATATCAATACCTGAATCCGCATGTTTAACTCACGTGCTACGCAGACAACTCACGCACTTTGGTATAAATACCTGGACCCGCACGGTCAACACATGTGCTCCACGGACAACTCACGTGCTATGTTATTAATATCCTCACAACCAGACCATCATATCAATATCTGGATCCACACGGTCAACTCACGTACCACGCGAACAATTCACACGCTATGGTATAAATGCCTGGATCCGCACGATCAAATCACATGCTATACGGACAACTCACGTGCTATGGTATCAATATCCTCACAAGCAGGCCCTCGGCCTCACTCAATCATGTACCTCACTAGCCTCACCATCATTAACAAATAAGGGTACACATCCCACATCAAGTATCATAACATATTAACAAATAATAGAGACTGAAGTAAATATGTACAATAATTTCTATGACCGAGTACAAATAATGTGAGCATAAATAAAGCCTAAGCATGATCTCTAACATGAAGACAAATAAGTTCAACAACAAGTAAACACATAATCACAGATAATAGCTATTAGGCCTCGTAGCCTCACGGGACAGACCAAGTCTCAATCCCTCGCGGTGCATACCCACACGCTCGTCACCTAGCGTGGGTATCACCACCAAACAATCACATGGTATCAATTTCTCCGGGTTTATACCCTCAAAGCCAGAGTTAAAACCGTTACCTACCTCAACCGCGTGAAATCCTACTTCGGGATGCCCTAGTCTCTGGACTCGGTCTCCAAAAGATACCAATCTATCCATAATTAGAATACTACTATCACCATAGTCTAAAGAATCGAATTCCACAATAAAAACTACAAAAATAGGCCAAAAATCCAACATCGGCAAAAACCCGACCCCCTAGCCCACATTTCAGAATCAGTTAAAAATGATAGAATAATAATCCTCGTCCTCTTCCAAATCTAACCATATAAAATTCATCAAAATCGGACTCCGTTTGATCCCTCTAATCCTCACTTAATAATCCCCAAAACTCAAACCCTAACTCCCTCAATTTTCACTTTGAAATCATCAATCAAATCCCAAAAAAAAACGAAGATAGATTCATGATATATAATCAAAACCGAGTAGAGTAAACTTACCCCAATCCATATGGTTAATATCGCCTCAAAAATCTCCCAAACTCGAGCTCCCCAACTCATAATATGATCGAATGAGCAAACCCTAGTTTTATATATTATTCTACCAGCTATTCTGCCTCGTTTCTCATGACAAAAATCTCGAAACTCATATTTTATTCCTCCAATATATTCGTTGTGAAATTTTAGTCAAGTTAGGCTTTTGAATCACTCAATTTGACCTTAAAATTAATGAGATATGTAGGTTTTAATATTTGCAAATAGTGCAGATTTTTAAATACGTTGTTAGTGGCAATTTCGCAATTAAACTGAAAAATCTCGCAACCTAATTCTTAGTAAAATAACCATAAAATCCTCATACGATATCCAAATTTGATGATTCTTTTTGCTACGGGTCCGTAATTATGATACGGATCAAATGCTTCAATCAAAAACAAAACCGGAGCTTATTCATTCAATATGATATCATTTATACTTGAAAAAACGGCGTCGAAACATAAGAAAAACAAGCACAACACAACCCAAACCTATCTGAATCTCGCCCGAGACCTTCGAGACCTTAACCAATAATTCCAACAAGTCATATATCATGATGCAAACTTAGTCGAACCTCCGAAACGTCCAAAATAACACCAAAACACCAAATCAATCTTGAATTTAAGCATAAGAACTTCTAAATTTCCAACTTTCGCCAATTCAAGCCTAATTCTACCACGGACCTCCAAATTATATTCCGGACATACTCCTAAGTCTAAAATCAACCAACGAAGCTAATCGAATCATAAAAATCTAAATCCAAATTCGTTTACTCATAAGTCAACTTCGGTTGACTTTTCTAACTTAGCTTTCTAACTAAGAGACTAATTGATCATTTCACTCCAAAACTACTCCAAACCCAAACCTACCAACTCGATGCAACTTAACACAGCTGAACAACACATAAAAAATAGAAATGAGAGAAACGGGTCTACAAATCATAGAACGACTAACCGGGTCATTACATCCTCACCCTCTTAAACAAACGTTCGTCCTCGAACGAATCCAAAAACATACCTGGAGCCTCAAATAGGTGAAACCTTTAGTAATACCTTCTCGTCACATTCAAATCATATGAACTCATCTCGTGATCACATCATACTCACCACATAGCCCTCAAATTACGAATCCTCTAATAGGGACACCAACATATATATAAGCACGTGCTCACACAATTAAAAGTTTCGTACTCTAGCTACAGACAAAACCCAATCTCAAGTACCCCTGACTGGCCCAACATCAACACAAAGAAATCACATCTCGCACCTCATATAGGGAACCACAATCCGTCGATGCACAACTGATAACGAGTGCTCATGTAGGCATATAAATGCGTGGAAGGAATTCAAAGAGTTATACTTCAAACTGAATTAATACCGCACGATAAGAATTCAAGAAGGTGAAGTTTTCCTAAAGGTCTGCAGCCTCTCGAAGATAACTACAGATGTCTCCGTACCGATTGGCAAGACTTTACTAAACTCGCTCACGACTCGTGAGACCTATGTAACCTAGGCTCTGATACCAACTTGTCACGACCAAAAATCTAACCATGGTCATGATGGCGCCTATTGTGTTACAAGGCAAGCCTATTCCCAAAATATTTCTACTAACATGATTATAAGAATTTAATAAAACATTTCCAATAATTTAATTCCTGATAAACTAAACCAACTCTAAATATAAATAATATAAAATACGGAAACGAGTCCCAAACATCAGGGTATCACTAAGGCATGAGCGTCTAAAACTATGAACTGAGATAAATAAACTGTCTAACTGTCCAAAGAAGAAATGATAAAAGGAGTAACAAGGTCCTGCGGATACTAGCAACTGCCTAGCAATCTCCACAGATAGCCGGCAAAAACTCAACGATCGCAGCGCTTTAATTTACCTTGATCTGCACATAAAGTGCAGGGTGTAGTATGAGTACAACCACCTCAGTAGTAACAGAAATAACTAAGGAACTGAGTAGCAGTGACAAGCTGAGCAAAACAGTAAAATAATTTATTTTTCACAATTTTAAAAATAATAGGAATAAATAGGTAAATTCCATAACTCAGTAAATGCCACAAAGAAATTTAACAGATAAATGCAGCAACAGCAAAAGTAAATGCAACCTCACAATAATGTCACTCCATCACTCAGCACTCAACACTCCACACTCAATACACTCAACACTCTACACTCACTAGGGGTGTGTACAGACTCCGGAGGGGCTCCCAAAGCCCAAGCGCTAATCACGGACAACTCACGTGCCATCATATCAATACCTATATCCGCACGGTCAACTCACGTGCTACGCGGACAACTCACGCGCTATGGTATAAATACCTGGACCCGCACAGTCAACTCACGTGCTACACGGAAAACTCACGTGCTATGGTATTAACATCCTCACAACCAGGCTATCATATCAATACCGGGATCTGCACGGTCAACTCACGTGCTACCCGGACAACTCATGCGCTATGGTATAAATACTTGGATCCGCACAGTCAACTCACGTGCTACGCGGACAACTCACGCGCTATGGTATCAATATCCTCACAACCAGGCCCTTGCAAATGCGCAAATGCACCCTGGCACCAATGCGCAAACTCCATGCACCATGCATCTTTGAGGCTTTGAAGAACAAACTCACTCAGGAACATATCTAAAATTCGAGTCCAAGTCAGTGAAGAAGCCTTGTTCGGATTGTCTAACTCATATGTGATCCACCACTCATAGATAGCTCCTCAAAGCTGGAAAGTAGTGAAGGAAACCCAGCTCGATCCTGATATACCCATGGTATGGAGAATATAGTAGCACTCCTCCAGAAATCCCAAGGCATTATCTGATGCTAACCCACTAAATACAGGAGGATCATACTTCTTGAATGTCTCAAGTCTCCACTACTCATCTTTTGAAACTGCTGCCCTATCCATGGGCTGATCTGCGACTACAGGTTGTACATAAATAATCTCTAGGACCTGATCAGCATGCATTCGCTACTCAGGAGTGGGTGCGGCGAGAGTCTATGCTCATCCCCCTACCTGAAATGTGGTTGCAGCAAGGAGAAGCAAACCTACCTAAGCCAGCGTGGTGTACATGCTCATTAACTACGCAAGAGTCTCCTGAAGCGCGGGAGTGGTAGTAGCAGTAGGCGCATCAGGTGCCTGGACTCCGGCTGGAACTGCTGGTAGTACCTCAGTGGCAGCTTGTGCAGGTGCTCTAGCTGCACCACGTATGCATCCTCGGCCTCTACCCCAGCCCCGGCCTCTAACGGCTGTAGAAGGGGGTGCGGATGCCTGATCATCTCGGGTAGCATGTGTCCTCACCATCTGTGAGAGAATTAAAGACAGAAGTTTAGAATTATGACATCAAAATCTCGCAAGACAAGGAAATCAAATTAAGTGGTATTTTCCTAACAGTTACGTTGCCTCATGTAGATAAGTAAAGATGTCTCCGTACCAATCAGCGAGACTCTATTAAACCGGCTTGTGATTCATGACTCCTATGAACCTACAGCTCTGATACCAACTTGTCACGATCCCAGTTCTCCATCTGTGAACTGTCATGATGGCACCTAGTCTTTAAGACTAGGTAAGCCTAACAAATGCGGGAAATAAAAAAACCCGCGGAAGAGATAATTAAAAGCCAAGTAACCGAATGAAATAGTATTTAAATGCCGCTCGGCATATACAATACAACTTCTCGGAACTAACAACATTTCCTAAAACTCGGAATCTCATGAAGCTACAAGACTTTGAATATCTACAATTGCCTAACTCCAGAATATTTAACAAGGAAAAGAAATATCGAAGGTCTAATCTTAAAAGAGAGAATAGAAAGTTACTCCTTTGTCTGCAGACGTGGCAGATATACCTCGAAGTCTCTGGAACAGTCGCCTCGCCTCAATATTGATAGGACTAAGTTGAAGTGCCTGGATCTGCAAATTAAAAACATGCGCAAAAAGGGCATGAGTACACCGCTGCGGTACTCAGTAAGTGCCAAGCCTAACCTCGATCAGGTAGTGACAAGGAAGGCTAGGGCCCTACTAATGTTAAATAAAATATAAAGTTTGACAATGTAGAACAGAACGGTATAAATAAGTACAATAGTAAAAGTAACACATGATATAAAGGACAGCAACAACTATTACAAAGGCAAAATAAACACAGAAAGAAATACAGCTCAGCACCAAAATAACAATCGGGGGTCTCCCAGGATACCATCCCGTAGTCAAACTCATAGTGCACGAGGATTTATCGGATTCCCATTCCATAGTCCCAAATGTAAATACCTAGTACTGGTGGAATCTATCGGGTCCAGTCCCGTAGTTTCATATAATTGTGCCCAGGGATCTACCCGAATCCCACATCCATAGTCCGAAGTGTAAACAGTCAAGGGGAGAGATACCGGAATTCCACATCCATAGTCCCAATGTAAATACATAGCAGCAACAAGAAAATATTCAGAAATGTCAAATTTCATATTAAGGCAAACAAGTAATTCTAGCCTAGCATGCTGCATAGAATTCAGGTAAGGCAGTTTGAGAAAGTAAAGAAATTGAATCACTTAGGCATGCTTTCCTAAGCTAACAACAGGCTTAATAGTGCAAGTAATAAAAACAGGGAAGGAAACATACTAGTAATTACTTATTAAAAATCGAATTTCCAACAATTAGAACAAGTACGCACTCATCACCTCACGTAACAGGCATTTCAATTATCAATAATACCAAATCCTAAGGGAAGGTCCCCACACAAATTTAGGCAAGTCACTTACCTCAAACCGGCTCAATAATCAACCCGAGACCACGTTCTTTCCACGGGTACTCAAATCCAAATGGCCCAAATCTATTCAATTCAATTGCATAATGTACATAACAATTCAAGTAACTTATTCTACAAATAAATTCTGAGCTAATACGTGAAATTATGTAAAATGACCAAAACACCCCTCGGGTGACCATCTCGGAATCTGGTAAAATTTTCATTCCCAGAATCCTCACACTCTCACGAGTTCATTCATACCAAAATTACAAAAATCGGATCTCAAATGATCTCTCAAATCATCACTCAAAGGTCTCTAATTAGTCAAGCCCTAATCCACAAATTACCACTGATTTCCTTAATTTTTCATGCTTAAAATGGTAAAAATCATTCCAATAGCGAGTTTAGAGACCAAAGACCTTACCCGAATGAACTCCTCTGAAAATCCATCTAGAAAATGCTCCCCAAGGCTTTTTCCCGTTTGAAAAGAGGTGAAAATCGCTAAATTTCGTGAAGGCAAGAATTTATATGTTCCTGCACAGCTAATCCGCTTCTGTGGTCTTGGGAGTGCACCTGAGGTCTTGCTTTTGCGGACCAACAGTTGCATCTGTGACAAATCACTAACTCAGCCTTCCCCGCACAATCGATTAACCTTACGTTGATGCGGGGCCGCCTCTGCGTTAAATCTTCTGCATCTGCAGATCCTGTTGTTCCTCCTCAATTCTGCTTCTGCGGCTACGCACCTACGTTGCCCAACTGCATGTGCGCCTATGGCAGATATCAGCTGCTACAAAACACTTCTAATTCTTCCGACAACCATCCGAAATTATCTCGAGGCCCCCGGAACCTCAACTAAAAGCACAAACAAGTCTAATACCATTGTTTAAACTTATATCCTTAAAACACCTAAAACAACAACAAAACGACGAATTAACCGCAGATTCAAGCCTAAGAACTCCAAAACTCTAAAAATATACTTTCGATCAAAAAGTCTATCAAAATTCATCTGAATGACCTAAAATTTTGCACACACGTCACATTCAACACTATGGAGCTACTCCAACTTTCAAAATTCAATTCCGACCCTTGGCTCAAAATCTCACTATCGGACTGGAAACTTCAATATTTGACTTTCGGCATTTCAAGCCTAAATTAGCTACGAACTTCTGAAGTGCAATCCAATCATGCCCCTAAGCGCGAAATCACCCAACAGAACTGACGGAACCATTAGAAGTCCCTTTTGAGGCCGTCTTCACACTGTTCTAACTATGATCAAATTTCCAACACTTAAGCTCTCATTTAGACACTAAATGTCCCAAAACTCTCTAAAACTCAAAACCGAACATCCTGACAATTCAAAATAGTTAAACGTGGGGAAATTAGTTAATAGGGGATCGAGCCATAAATTCTAAAGATGACCGGTCGGGTCGTCACATCCTCCTATACTTAAACATTCGTTCGTCCTCAAACGAGCATAGAGACATACCTGAAGTAGTGAAAACATGAGGGCAAAGGCTGCACATATCCTGCTCGGTCTCCCAGGTCACCTCCTCGACCGGCTGACCCCGCCACTGAACCTTCACTGATGCAATGTTCTTTGACGTCAGCTTTCTAACCTGCATGTCCAATATTGCCACTAGCTCCGCAATATAAGATAGATCCTTGTCCAACTTGACTGAACTGAAATCCAACATGTGTGACAGATCACCATGATACCTTTGGAGTATCAAAACATGAAATGCCGGATGAACTCCTGCCAAGCTGGGAGGTAAGGCAAGATCATAAGCAACCTCCCCAACACGCCTCAATATCTTAAAAGGACCAATAAACCTCAGACTCAACGTCGCTTTCTTCCCAAATCTCATAACGCCCTTCATAAGAGAAACCTGAAGCAGAACTCGCTAACCAACCATATTGGAAACATCACGGACTTCCTTGTCTAGGTAACTCTTCTGTCTGGACTAGTCCGTACAGATTCTATCCCGAATCACCTTACATTCTCCAAAGTATCCTGAACCAAGTCTGTGCCCAGTAATCTTGCCTAACCCGGCTCAAACTAACCCACCGTAGATCTACATCGCCTAACATATAAAGCCTCATACGGTGCCATCTAAATAATGGACTGATAATTGTTGTTGTATGCAAACTCCGCAAATGGCAAGAACTGATCCTACGAACCTTCAAACTCAATTTCACACGCACAGAGCATATCCTCAAGAATCTGAATAGTGCACTGGGACTGTCCATCCATTTGAGGGTGAAATGTTGTACTCAACTCCACCCGAGTACACAACTCAGGTTTAACGGCCCTCCAGAATAGTGATGTGAATTGAGTACCTCTATCTGAAATAATGGAAACTAGAATTCCATGCAAACGAACAATCTTTCGGAAATAAATCTCCGCTAATCGCTCTGAAGAATATGTAGTACACACAGGAATAAAATGCACGAACTTGGTCAGCCAATCCACAATCACCCAACTGGCATCGAACTTCCTCAATGTCTGTGGAAGCCCAACTACAAAGTCCGTAGTGATCCGCTCCCACTTCCACTCTGGAATCTATATCTACTGAAGAAACCCACCCGGTCTCTGGTGCTCATACTTCACCTTCTGAGAATTGAGGCACCGAGCTACGAAGCCGACTATATCATTTTTTATCCCCCTCCAGCAATAGTACTACCTCAAATCCTGGTACATCTTCACGACACCCTGATGGATGGAATACCGCAAACTGTGGGCCTCCTCAAGAATAAACTCCCAAAGTCCATCAACACTGGGTACACAAATCCGACCCTACATCCTCAATACCCTATCATCACGAATAGTCACATCTCTAGCATTATCGTATTAAACCTTGTCCTCGTGGACAAGCAAATGAGGGTCATCATATTGACGCTCCCTGATACGATCTAATTAGGAAGACCGAGAAATCACGCAAGCTAGAACTTGACTGGGCTCCAAAAAATCCAATCTAAAAAACTAGCTAGCTAAGGCCTAAACATCCATCGCCATAGGCCTCTCCGATACTAGTAAATAAGCCAAGCTCCCCAAACTCTATGCGCAGCGACTCAAAGCATTGGCCACCACATTGGCCTTGCTCGGGTGATATAAAATAGTGATATCATAGTCCTTCAACAACTCCAACCACCTCCTCTGGCACAAATTTAGATATTTTTGCTTGAACAGGTATTGCAAGCTCGGATGGTTAACATAAATCTCACAAGGCACATAGTGCAAATAATGGCACCAGATATTCAGAGCGTGAACAATGGCAGATAACTCAAAGTCATGAACAGGGTAGTTCTTCTCATACACCTTCAATTGTCTGGATGCGTAGGCAATCACCTTACCGTTCTGCATCAAAACCACCCCAAGGACAATCCTCGAGGCATCACAATAGACATTGTATGACCCCGAACCTGTGGGAAATATCAAAATCAGGGTTGTAGTGAAAGTTGTCTTGAGCTTTCGAAAGCTCGCCTCACACTCTTCCGTCCACTGGAACGGAGCACCCTTCTAGGTCAGTCTAGTCATAGGAGCTGCAATCGATGAAAACCCCTCCACGAAACGATGGTAATAACCCGCCAATCCAAGAAAACTACAGATCTCTGTAGCTGATGATGGTGAGGGCCAACTCTGCATGGCCTCCACTTTCTTCGGATCCACCTGAATACCCTCACTCCATACCAAGTGGCCTAA
This sequence comes from Nicotiana glauca, assembly GCA_026770625.1. Taxonomy (NCBI): domain Eukaryota; kingdom Viridiplantae; phylum Streptophyta; class Magnoliopsida; order Solanales; family Solanaceae; genus Nicotiana; species Nicotiana glauca. The sequence continues at coordinate 40,044 of MU720468.1, read as the reverse complement.
GAATGCCATGAAATCGTACTACTGGGACTAAATCAATGGAAGGGGTATCAATGCTGATATCTCTCACATAAGCTAAATATGTGTCATACGCCATCTCAACCATACGCTGAGACTTAAGGAAAGAAATAACTCTACTAGGAGTGTAATCTAAAGCACCCATCCACTCAACACTCGGTACACCTAGCAAAGCCAATGTCACGATTTTGGCATGACAATCAAAAACATTATAATGGGGCGACAACCAATTCATGCCCAAGATAATATAAAAATTAACCATGCTGAGCAACGATAAGTCGGTTCTGGTCTCAAAACCACTAAGAGTAACGAAACACGACTGATAAACACGGTCCAAAATAAGAGAATCTCCCACAGGATTAGATACATAAATAGGAGAACTCAAAGAATCCCGAGGTACACCCAAATGCAGAGAAAATAAGAAGACACATAAGAATAAGTGGAGCCTGGATCGAATAGAACCGACACATCTCTGGGACAAACCAGGAAAATACATGTGATGATAGAATCGGAGGCAACAACCTTGGTATAGACAGGAAGGGCATAGTATCAGGCCTGGCCTCCTCCTCTAGGGTGATCATTACCTCCCTGACCTCTTTCTTTGGCTAGCTAAGTAGGTGGGGTAGCAATTGGGGCTGTAACCATAGCTCGAGAACTCAGCGGGGCACGCTCTGGCTGACAAGTCTGGGGGGTACACCCATACCAAGTCTAGGGAAATCCCTCACCATATGGCATGGGTCACCACACTCAAAAAAGTCCCTGCTCGGGCGTGGTGGCAGCGACTGGCTCAGGCCAGGTCTACTGGACTGACCTCTGAAAGCACCCCGCACAGGAGGCGCGCTAGAAATCGGAGCTGCAAAATAAGGCTCCTGAGGCCTATGAGGAGCTGGAATACCACTAGTTGTTGGAAGAGCTGAATGAACAGGACGACCCATATAGCCCCTACCATGACGACCAGAAGCTAGGGCATGGGCACCAAAATAATGGCCCGACTCACGAGACCTCTTGTCCTCCCTCTCCTCTCTCTCCCTAGCATGCATACCCTCAACCCTCCGAGCAATGCTCACCACTTGTTGATAAGAAATATCCATCTATAACTGATAAGCCATGCTAGACCTGATGCTAGGAATAAGCCCTTCAATAAACTGGCGAACCCTCTCGCAAACAATAGAAACCAAAGCGGGTCTATGTCTAGCCAAGCTAGTGTAATGGATAGCATACTATGAGACAGTGATAGCACCCTAGCGCAAATTGTCAAACTCTATGTGCCATGTGTCTCCGAGGATCCGAGGAACTAACTCTCTTAGGAACAGATACGAAAATTGGTCCCAAGTTAGTGAAGTAGCCTCGTCAACATGCACTCACTACTCAACAACTCTCTCAGGAACATATATAAAAATTCTGAGCACCTGGAACTACAGGCTGTATAGAAATAATCCCCGGGACTTGATCAACATGCCCTCGCTGCTCAAGAGTGCGGGCGGCGGGAGTATGTGATCCTCCCCCGGCCTGGGATATGGCTGCAGTAAGGGGAAGAAACCCTACCCGAGCGTAAGTGGTGTACATGCTCATGAACTACGTAATAGTCTCCTGGAGGGCTAGAGTAGTAGTAGCAGTAGGCGTATCAGGTTCCTAGGCTCCGACTGGCACTCTTGGTGGCTCCTCGGTGGTAGCTCACGCAGTTGCTCTGGCTGCGCATGCAGGTCCTCGGCCTTTACCCTAGTGCCGTCCTCTGATAGTTGTAGTAGGGGGGGTAGGTGCCTCATCATCTCGGGTAGCACATGTCCTCACCATGTATGAGAGAATAGAAGATAGAAGTTTATAATTGTGACATCAAAAATCTTGCATGACAAGGAAATGAAATGAAGTGGAAGTTTCCTAATAGTTACATACCGTCTCGTAGATAAGTACAAACATCTTCGTACTGATAAGCGTGACTCTAATAAACCAGCTTGTGGTTCATGACTTCTATGAACGTAGAGCTCTGATACCAACTTGTCATGACCATGGTTTGCCCTCCGTGAACCATCGTGACGGCACCTATTCCCTACAACTAGGTAAGCCTAAAAATGCAGAAAGTAAACCAATTTGTGGAAGAAAACAAATGAAAACCGATATAGTGAATAAAATAGTGTTTAATAGTGCTGCTTGATATACACAATATCAACTCTCGAAAACCAATTATTTTCCCAAAATCCAGAATCTCATGAAATCACAAGCTAAGGATACTACATAGTGTTGCAACTCCAGAATGTCTAAAACAAAGTAAATACAGAAGGGTTGTAATAACAAGAGAGAATGGAGAGAGATTCCTCGGTCTACGGATGCGGCAGATATACCTCGAAGTCTCTAAAGGATCGCCTCGCCTCAAGGATGGTAATTCTGAGTAGAGGTACCTGGATCTGCATATGAAAAACATGCGCAGAAAAGGCATGAGTACACCACATTGGTACTCAGTAAGTGCCAAGTCTAACCTCGGTCGGGTAGTGACGAGGAAGTTCAAGGCTGTACTGAGGTTAAATAAAATATAAATTTTGACAGTGTAGAACAAAACAATATAAGTAAGTACAACAGTAAAAGTGACACATGATATAAAGGACAGCAACATCTATTACACAGGCAAAGTAAACACATAAAGAAATACGGTTCAGCACCAAAAATAACAATTGAGGATCTCCCAGGATATCGTCCTGTAGTCCCAAATATTCATATCTAATGGATCTCCTGGGATACCATCCCATAGTCAAACTCATAGTGCGCGGGGATCTACCGGAATTTCGTTCTGTTGTCCCAAATGTAAATACCCATTACTGGGGGAATCTACCGGGTGCCGTCCCGTAGATCTATATAACTATACAGGGGTATCTATCGGAATCCCACATCCATAGTCCTCAATGTAAACAGGCAAGGGGAAGCTATCAGAATCCCACAGCCGTAGACCCAATGTAAATGCACAGCAACAACAGGGAAATATTCAGAAATGTCAAATTTTATATTAAGGCAACAAGTAATTCTAGCCTAGCATGTTGCACAGATTTCAGGTAAAAACATTGGAGTAAATAAAGCAATTAAATCACTTACACATGATTTTCTAAGCTAACAACAGGCTTAATGGTACAAGTAATAAAAACAGGAAAGGAAACATACTAGTAATTACTTAATGAAAATCAGATTTCCAATAATTAGCACAAGTACGCACCCGACACCTCATGTACAAGGCATTTAAATTATCAATTATACCAAATCTTAAGGGGAAGGTCCCCCACACAAGGTTAGGCAAGCCACTTACCTCAAACCGGCTCAATAATCAACCCGAGACCACAATCTTGCCACGAGTACTTGACTTCAAATGGTCCAAATCTATTCAATTCAATTGCATAATGTGAATAACACTTCAAGTAACTTATTCTACAAAGAAATTCTAAGCTAATACGTGAAATTAGGTAATAAAACCAAAATTCCCCTAGGGCCCACATCTCGAAATCGGGTAAAATTTATACTTCCAGAATCCTCACACTCTCACGAGTTCGGTCATACCAAAATCGAACCTCAAATTGTCCCTCAAATCATCACTCGAAGGTCTCTAATTAATCAAGCCCTAACCCCGAAATTAACACTGATTTTCCTTAAATTTTCATGGGTATAATAATACAAATCGCTCCAGTAACGAGTTTAGGGACCAAAGGCCTTACCCCAAAGAAATCCCCTGAAAATCTCCCTTAAAAATTCACCCCAAGGCTTTTTCCCGTTTGAAAAGAGGTGAAAATAGCTAAATTTCGTAAAGGCAAGAATTTATATGCTTCTGCCAAGTTATTCCACTTCTGCGGTCCTGCTTCTACTAGGACATGGTCGCATATATGACATTTCACTTAAAGCCCATCATCCGCACCTGCGGTTAACCTTACGCAGATGCGGGGCGCATCTGCAGTGTCATGGTCGCATCTGCGACATTTCACTTAAATCCCAGCTTCTGCACCTGCGGTGAACCTTACGCAGATGTGGGGCCTCTTCTGCGGTCACTGTTGGCTTCTCCCTTTTCCGTTTCTTTGATATCTCCACCGCTTTTGCGGTTCCTCACCTGCGGAACCCAACCGTATGTGCGAGTATGACAGATATAAGCAGCTTCAGCTGCTAGAAACTACTTCCAATTCTTCCGTCAACCATTCGACATCATCCCGAGGCCCCAGGACCTCAACCAAAAGAACAAACAAGTCTAATACCATTTTCAAAACTAATATCATTCCTTAAAACACTCAAAATAACATCGAAACAATGAATTAACTACAGATTCAAGCCTAAGAACTCCAAAACTCTAAAAATACACATTCTATAAAAAAGGTCTATCAAACCTCGTCCGAATGACCTAAAATTTTGCACACATGTCACATTCAACACTACGAAGCTACTCCATCTTTTGAAATTCCATTCCAACCATCATATCAAAATCTCACTACCGGACCGGAAACTTCAAGAATTCGACTTTCAGCATTTGAAACCTAAATTAGCTACGGACCTCCAAAATGCAATCTAATCACGCCCCTAAGCCCGAAATCCCAGCGGAACTAACGGAATAATCAGAATTCCATTCTGAGGTCATCTTCACACTTTTCCGACTACGCTCAAATTCCAACACTTAAGCTCTTATTTAGGGACTAAGTGTCCCAAAACTCTCCGAAACTCAAAATTAAACGTCCCGACAATTCAAAATATAAGAAATAATTACGGGGAAAGCAGTTAATAGGGGATTGGGGTGTAAATTCTTAGCACTACCAGCCAGAGCGTCACACTTATTAGTATTAGGTATGTATATGAATGATGCGTAATGGTGTAACTTCTAACTGGTAAGGTTAAATATAAGGTACAAAAATTTTGGATTTTCGGATAGCCGAAATTTTGAAGTCCCAAATCCAAAATCCAATTCAAAATCCAAAACTTTTAAAAATAAAATCCGAACTCCAATCCATAATCCAAAAAGTCTGGATTTCCATAAAGATTTCGGGTTTGCCCAAACCCCTAATGATTATTGTAATACACTCTTATGGGATTAGACTATTTGCCTCAGCATTTCTATGAAACACTCTTATGGGATCCGGTTGCTCGCCTCGACAGAATCGTGCGTAATGTTTGATAAGAAGTCAATGTACCCATGAGTTTTCTTGATTTGAGATGTGACCTTTTACCTTGTGTTAACCATTATGTATTCCTTTCGAGGTAGTATCCAATATATGGGGACTTTGTGTTTACTACTCAGTTGAGAATTGTATTATGTACTTATACCCGTTTTCACTATTCTTACTTGCCGTGTTTTGTACTTGTCTACCTCCATTATTATACTTGATTTACGGGACCACTAGTAAGTGTCAAAGTCGACCCCTCGTCAATACTTATATGAGGTTAGGCAAGATCAATACTGGGTATACGTTGATTTACAAATTCATGCTACACTTATGTGCTTATTGTGCAGGTATATTTATGAAGGTCATTTGGGCACATAGGGGTAGTTGCCATGGGGACTTTATGGTGAGTTGTATTTCATGTTGTGATCTGGTGCACATAGAGTCTCCATAATATTTATTTATTTTATCTTGTCTATCTTATATTCTCGATAGATGTTGTATAATTATAATGTTTCTTAGTAGAAGCTCATGCACTTGTGACACGGAGTTTTGGGATGTTCTCGTAATTGTTTGTGGTTTTTCCTAATATTGTCGCAATTCTATTTTATATTTTACTAAATTGTATGTACCCATGATTTTTAATGCATAGATTTATTTATTTATTAGAAATTAATGATTTCAAAAGAGATATAATGAATAATTAAGTTAATAGTTCACCATTGGCTTGCCTAATAGCGACGTTGGGCACCATCACGACCTATAGTGGAAATTGGGTCATGAAAGTGATGTACTTGATATTCCTAATTACTCTTAGAAAAACTTACGACTTGTACTGCCGATTTTAGGAGTCTATGACTGATGTTGGTTCACGTATGTTATTAAAGTTATTAACAAATGTTTTGCAGTTAAGTTAGTTAAATTCCGTTAATTTTCAACATGTGTTAGGCTTACCTATACCCACAGACTAGGTGCCTTCATGATTCCTAAAGTGGGATTTTGTGGTCGTGACACCATATAGGTGTTTTGTTTTCAAATTTGACTCCAATTCGTCTATCAAATCTCAAATATTCATTTTTCAAAAAATAAAAAAAAATTCCAAAAATTCTCTACAGTTCTTATGATTTTGACGTTAATTCTCATAAACAATCATGTTATATTGTTATGTAATAAAAAATGGATCAAAATCACTTTTCCAATAATTTGGTATGAAAATATCTCCTCAAAATCGCCTCCTACCGAACCTAGGGTTCAAAATTGTTATAAATAAAGTTAAGTCCCAATAAAAAAATGGACCTATTCCAAGTTACGTAACCAAAACCCATGCCTGAAGTTACAAAGTCTGCCTACGGTCAAACTTAGGATATTTCTAAACTTTCAAATGCTCAACTTTCAGTAGGAGGCACAAATGGGAGGGTCGGGTCGGGTAGGGTTCGAGTCGAAAACGGGTAACAAAAAAATAGATTAATTATCTGACCCGAATCGTATTTAATACGGATAAGAAATAGATTAACTGTCGGATAATATGGGTTACCCATATTATCCATGACTTCTTGTATATGATCACTTTTGGGAGAATTCTTAGTGTCCCTAACTTGAGGAACATCCAATTGGAGGCTTTATAAATGTAAAAGTTAGACTGATTGGTTATCCATTTTCTAAATGGATAATATGGTTCTTATCCATATTTGACCCATTTTAAAAAAATTCAATATCCAACCTATTTTTTAATGGATAATATAGGTAGTTAACTGTTTTCTTTGAACTATTTTGCCACCCCTAATTTTCAGCAAAACAACCTAAACAACTTAGGAACCACCGAATTCAATTTCAGGCATATTCCTGAATCGGAAATCACCATACGAATCTATTGGAACCATCAAAATACTTTTCCAGGATCGTTTTCACCAAAATTTAACCCTCGGTTAATATTTTCAACTTAAGCTTATGAACCAAGAACTAACTGATCCCAATCATTTCAAAACATCCCTGAAACGAAATCAACCACCCCCGCAAATCATAAAACCACAAATACACATAGAAAAAAATCTTTCACAGAGGAAACAAGACTTAACTACATAAAATAACTGGTCAGGTCATTGTAGGCATAGATGTCGCTATAGCCTTTAGCGCCTTTGGATCCAATGGTATTTAATCATTTGCCTCTAAAAGAAAATTTTATTGCCACTAAGAGTCTCTTTCAGTGTAGTGCTGTAAACTCATAAATCTCATTGAGTAATGCAATTACTAAATCAATCTCAAAGTTTAATTTTTGCTTGGAGAAATTGTCATGACCCAAACCCCGATCCGGTCATGATGACGCCTCTCGTGAAGACAAGGCCTGCCAACCAACCCGTTTCACCTTTTTGGAATAGTTAAATATTAATTCACAGTTTTAACATAATTAAATAACCACAGTCTAAATAGAGATTTCTTTATTAAGTGCGGAATATAATCCAAACATAGCCCAAACTAGGGTGTCGTAAGTCACAAGAATCTATTAGAGTATAAATTCGACTACGAGGCCTGAAGTATACAAAATAGGATTGATAAACAAAAGGAAGCATTGTGGTGCTGCGAACGCTGGCAGTCACCTTGCTAAACTCTGATAACTTAGCTTCCGATCAGCTCAAAACCAGCTACTGGGGAACAAATACCTGCATCTGCATGCGAGGTGCAGGGAGTAAAGTGAGTACTCCAACTCAGTGAGTAATAAAGGTAAATAATAACAGAGCAGTAAGAAATCAGGTAAGACAAACCATCATGCTGTATTGAGCAGTGTAAATTTTTTTTAGAAAATAATGAAGCTGTGAAATCTTTAGAAAACGCCTAAGCTCAGTTTAGGACTCTTTTGAAAATGGCTTTTTAAACAGTTATGCTAATGAATGCAAAACGAATAGGGCAGATAATAAACACAGAAATCCGCCCCACGGGCATAACACTCACTCAACAGATAATAATAGGCAATCAGGTAGATACCCCGTGAAGTAACACAGACAACAGATAATGGTAGACAATTGAAACAAAGTAAACACATAGATCGGTATCATATAGTAACCGCTGCAGCATGTAGCCCGACCCATATATTTCGTCGACGACGCTCACTGGCGGTGTGCAGACTCTAGGAGGGGCCACTTGCGGCCTAAGCGCAATATCAAAGCATCTTGTAGCATCAAATCTAGGCCCTCAGCCTCATATCGATACCAGTATAACCATGCTGTGGCAGGCAGCCCGATCCCATAGTATCCTCACAACATAGGTCCTCGGCCTCACTCAGTCAGATAAAATCATCACAAGCCCCTCGGGCATTTTGTAAATTTGTAGTTCTCAGCCCAAAACATCATTTAATAAAAATATCATTTAAGTCTCAAAACTAAGTAAAAGTGGCTGAGTTTTTAAAACATTAGATGTCAACAGGACCGAGTTCAAGTAATAAGTCTAAATTGTGAAAAAATAGTGATAAAAATCCCTGAGGGGTTCAAATAACTGGCAGAAAGCCCAAATATGACAATCATTCCAAATCATGATGATAACAAATATGTTTCAATCAAATATGCAGTAAAATCATCAATTGGGACGGACCAAGTCATAATCTTCAGTACTAATTGACCCAGCGCTCATTATCAAGCAAGAGTCTCACATCAATATAGCACTACGATGTGCGAATCTGGGGTTTCAAATCCTCGGAATATCATTTACAATCATTACTCACCTCGAACTGGCTACAACTCTAGCTCGCGATGTCTTTGCCCCTAAAATCGGCCTCCACACATCCAAAATAAGAACGAATACATCACAATATGTTAAGGGAACAAAGCCCAAATGAAAACAACCAATAACGGGCACAAATCGCGAAATTACCAAAACTCGAGCCCCAGGCCCACTTCTTAAAACTCAGAAATTTTACATCAACGGATTCATTATCACTCCACGAGCCTTATCACATAAAGAACACTAAAATCGGAGTCCAAATGACCCCTCAAATCGCAAATTAAAATTCCAAAATTCCAAGCCCTAGTTCTTCCATTTTTGTTCAAGTTTCCATGAATTTCTAGCTAGATTTCACAATAGAATTACGTTTAGGTTCAAAAATCTTACCTCCAATTGATTCTCCTTGATTCCCTCTTGAATCTCCCTAAAAAAGATCTCAAAACACTCAGCTATGGAGGAAAAATGGCTCAAAATTGCGGATGAAATATTTTATAAACTTTCTGCCCAATTCTGAACATCCTTCATCGCGATCGCGACCCAAGTCTCCCAATCACGAAGGACTAAATTTCGACATCTCAAAATAACACTATGCAAACGTGATAATGCTGATGTGAACGCAATGCTTTAATTCCCAGAGCAACGCAAACGCGACCATACATACGCGAACGCGAAGATAAACTGCCCTACGACGTAATTCCTTATATGCGAATGCAGACCTTCCCTTGCAAACGTGAAGCACAGACTCCACACCTTCCACGAATGCAAGACACCTTATGCGAATGCGAAGGTCTAAATCCTGGCCTCCCACATTCGTTGTACGCGATCGCGACAAGCCTCATGCTGTCACACCTCCTTTTTTCACTACACCCCGTAAAGGGTATAATAATTGGAGTTTTTCCAATTAAAGGACAATCTAAACTGAATTTATTATTTAGAAGATTCAGAGTTTCCACTTGGGAGATTTATGGTGTCCCAAGTCACTGGTTGAATCTTGAATCGAGGAAAAGATTGACTCTATTTAAGAGTTTGCGAACAAAAAATCCGGGTAAGGAATTTTGTTAACCCGGGAGAAGGGTTTAGGCATTCCCGAGTTTTTGATTCTGGCAAGGTCGCTCAACTGTTATATTCGGCTTAATTATCTGATTTTAAACAATTATGAACCTATGTGCAAATTTGAGAGTTAACCGCTTTTATTCGTTTTTTTAGAGAAAATTACAACGTTATTAAAACACGTATCGAACCATGTCACATAAATGCACCCGTGGATTTTGACATTTTTTAACATCGCTGAGATTTGGATTTGGGTCACATAAATGTGCACCCGAGTTTAAGAAGATTGATTATTAAAATACGAGCCTAAAGAAACTACGCATTTGCACTTTGCGATGGCCATGGAATTTGCTAAATGGCACGCCCCGAATTCTAAGGATAAGATCAAACTTAACTAAAATGAGGGCCAAGCGACTGTCATTTTTGTTTTTGCATGGCACACCTCGAATCCTAATTTTAAAAGAAAACTACATTTGGAGGGCCGTAAATATTTATTTCATTTTGTACGGTAACCTCAGCTGGTTAAAGAGGTTAATTACTTAACACTAAATATAGATAAAGGTTTTATTTAAATTAACTAAAGGGCTACATGACAGGAATCGATTATTCTAAACAAAGGGGCTGGGCCCATCACCAGCGTGCCAGCAGCCTAACGTGGAAGGAATGATTTGGGCATCATTTGAAAGAAATTGTTCCGTTTGGGCCCAAAAGTGAGCCCAAGCTCCTGAAAATATGTTGTGTCTGGGTGAGAGACTTGGCATCAAATCTCCACAGTGCCAAATGAACGCCTGAGGTGATGCAAATTTAGAAAGCCAGCGCTGGGACTAATACATAACATGACCCGAGTTCGAGTCTCAGACACCACAAGCCCTTTTAAGTATTAGAAGCCTTAAGCTCCAAATGAAGATGCAGACCTCAATCATTTACCTTATTCACGAAGCAGATAAGAAACTACCCACTACTGAAATTCTCAAAGCATAATTCAAGATACCAATTGATTGGAAATTCTCAGAAAAACTAAGCTACAACTGAGATTAAAACTGTGTCTTAAAGAAAGCCCCAAAATGTGTCCAAATTTCTGCTATAATTGAAAAACTATGCGTACAGGTCAAGTTTAAAACATGTTAATGGTGGTCTTCAGTCTGAACTTGCACATGAAAACACAAACCAAAAGCCACATATGTTCCATTAATTAAACTACAAGATCAGAGTCTCTATCCAACTGAATCTCTACAACTAAGACACCCGATTAGTCTACAGTATATCAGAATCTCAAACCAATCTGACCAGTACCCCAATTTATAGTTCCAGTCCAGATTTACAAAATAAACTCAAATAAAATCATAACATGAATAGATGAACATATCTATAGAAGCTAAAGTAGCATAGGATTACATCATGAATCATCATTCATTAGATATCAAAAGACTTGAATTTCATATCAGCTACAAAGCTTCTCATGTCGCACTTCACATGTTAAAGAGATTCAAGGAAATACCTGGAAATTGAAGTATAAACCAAAGGGGTGAAGGATCAGCAGTAATATGAGCATAAATCAGCACCAACAACCAGGAATTCAACAAAACCAAACCCAGAACCCAAAAGAAAGTGCAGCAATCCAGAAAAAAAACTTCAGTCGAGTGGTAAATCAGCAGAATTCAAGCCAAGCTTAAACCAGATTCAATCCATCTTAAACACTCAGTGAATCAAATATTGCTTAAGCAGATTAGAGTTTAAAAAAATCGAAGAAGGAAATCAATGAATTAGTGAAAATGCAGCTATTTGTGATTTTTCCACAATTCTTAGCTCTCTTCTTTGCCTTGAAAGGCAAGAAAAGATGCCTTTATAGGCAAGAAAGTAGGGCAACCTCAGATTTTCAATTCTCAGATTTTCAATTCTTTCAATTTTACCCTTTTCCCATTTTTGTTTTTTCTACTTAGTTCCTCATTTAGTGACTTGTTGGTCAAGCTAATTGCATACAAGTACGAAATTCAAATAAAGACCCCTACTAGAAGCTTTTAAATCAGTTACCCAAATGATTCCCTAGCTAGATTACCTATACTACCCTTCAATGACGCTGTAATTACACATGACACCCAGCACATGACCCCAAAGGTCTTAGACTAACTAGGTCAGTAGACTCTGTAACCCTTTGGGCCTCTGAACCTTTGAGGCCTAAAAATGTGATAAGAAAAGAAAAATCACAAGCCACCATTACCCAATGGGTTCCCTAACCCAAATCTCAAGTAAACTAGATGACTAACCAATACCATTAGGTAGGGGTTTGGCTAAGTTATCAATTGTGACCTAATTAAGCTAAGTAATTAAAATCAAATGCAAACATGTTATTAGGGATCAAAGAAGTTAAATTTAACTATTAGCAATTATGAACTAAAAACCCAATTCAACCAAAACACCTAGATGGACTGCTTAACAATTCTGAACACTAGCTTATGCAAACAAAAGAAATGAAGTGATTTTAATCTTTCAATGAAACTAACAGGGATTAATTTCAAGAACAGGCCGATATGCGAGATTAGGCTACAGAGCAATCAAAACAAAAACAAATGAAAATAAAAATAAAGAAAAGAAACGAAGGAGGAAATAGGAGAAGAGATAAGAACGAGAAGAATACCTCAAAACCACTAGAAAACTAACCAACTATGATTTGACTCGAAACAGGCATTAGACGTATTTTCTTGACGAGAACAAATGGTTAATGCCCGTTTTAAAGCATAACACTTGAATGATTGATAGCTCCGCTTCTTCTTTGATTTCAGATTCAAGGAGGAATTAGTTTGATGAGGATTTATGGAGAAATAGGGATAGATTGGGGTTAAGGGACGGGTAGTCGCTGCATGGATGGAATATAGGGTTAAATGGAGGCGGCGCCGCCACCGGAGAAATTGTGGTGGCGCTAGGGTTTTGATTTTAAACTGGAGATTCGAAGGGTTCTAGTGGAGGTTTTGAGGGAAAATGAGTGGGGATCTTTAATAGGGAGGTCAAAGTGGGCTTGTGGTGTTAATTTAAGGTGGAACGGAGTGGTTTGTGGTGTCGCCGCCGGTGGAGATAAGGGAGGTTTCAGGGGCGGCGGGCTCTAGGGTTTCTGGGTTAGAGATAGTTGTGAAGGATACGAGTGAATAGGGGCGGAGGAACACATTTGGACAGTCATATCTTAAGTGATCCCAGCTTCAGGACCGTTGGATCAAAGATCCTCGACGGCTGGGATCGAATGGAGGGGAAACAGGGTCGTTTAACTGGGGATGGGAACTGGACCGGTTCTAGGTGTAGGTTTGGGCTAGAACGGGTGGGCTATGCGCTTGGGCTGAGAGAATTAAACAAAAACGGCCCAAAATCTAGTCTCTTACATTTCACTTTCATTTTCAAGACAAATTATCCAAAATTCCTTTTCCTTTTCTCGTTTCTCCCTTTTTTTTCAAAATTAAAATATAAAACCTAAATAACAGTTTACAAAACAATTAACTCCTAATTATTATTATTAACTAAACCAAATTAAAGGACAAACTACCCTAAATTCAAAATTAAAAATAAAATAAACTATTTTTCAGACATTTCCATTTTATAAAAATTAATGACTAATTAATTTCTAAAATGCAAAATTAACTCCTAAATGCACATGCACATATATTTTGTATTTTTCACTAATTAAAATGCACAATAAATGCAAATAATTAACAAAAAATGTCAAGAAAATCCACGAAATTGCAAACACTGAAAGAAATTATTTTGTTTTGAATTAATGGGAGTAATTCATATAGGGCAGAAATCACGTGCTCACAGCTGCCCCTCTTTGCTCAGAAACACGAAGAGTTTTTGTGCAAAGATAAGTGAGCGGATACGAGCGATTTTTGCCCATTCGAATACTCCGTGGGAAGCATTTTTGAAAGATTTGACCCCACCCTGCTTTCGAGGTTGCCTACATATCCTTGGCTAAAAAGGAATCAAGTCAATGTTGTTCATGAATGCCTGGTAGCTGGGACTACTATGAAACTGTGATTTCACTGTTGCTGCTACTACTTACTGAACCCCCTTATTTCATCATGTGAAAATAAAAAGAAGCTAGACTAAACTATGATCTATGCTTTACAAAAATCCTATCTATATCTTCAAACTTGCTCTCGTGGTTCTTGTTGCCTTGTAGACTTGTATTCTCTCGGTGATATCCCTTTGTTGTCGACTTCAATTATAATTTAAGGTGTTTTACCTTTCTCCAGGTGGACGCCTGACTGCCGAACTTGACTGTATTCCTATGCTCTCCAGGCGGGCTCCTTACTGCTGACTTGAAATATATTCCCATGCTCTCCATGCGGGCTCCTGACTTCTAATCTTGAAATGTATTCCCATGCTATCTAGGTAGGCTCCTAATTGCTGAACTTGAATGTATTCCTATGGTCTCCAGGCGGGCTCCTCACTGCTGACATGAAATGTATTCCCATGCTCTCTAGGCGGGCTCCTAACTGCTGATTTAAAATGTATTCCCTTACTCTCCAGGCGGGCTCCTGACTGCTGACTTGAAATGTATTCCCATTCTATCCAAGCGGGCTCCTGACTGCTGAATTGAATGTATTCCCATGCTCTCCAGGCAGGCTCCTCACTGCTGACTTGAAATGTATTCCCATGCTCTCTAGGCGGGCTCCTAACTGCTAATTTAAAATGTATTCCCATGCTCTCCAGGCGGGCTCCTGACTGCTGACTTGAAATGTATTCCCATACTGTCAAAACAGGCTCCTGACTGCTGACTTGAATGTATTCCCATGCTCTCCAGGCGGGCTCCTGACTGCTGAACTTGAATGTATTCCCATGCTCTTTAGGCAGGCTCCTGACTTCTGAACTTGAATGTATTCCCGTGCTCTCCAGGGCGGGCTCCTGACTACTAAAATTGAATGTATTCCCATGCTCTCCAGGTGGGATCCTAACTGCTAAACTTAAACGTATTCCCATGCTCTCCAGGCGGGCTCCTGACTGCTAAACTTGAACGTATTCCTATGCTCTCCAGGCGGGCTCCTGACTACTGAACTTGAATGTATTCCTATGCTCTCCAGGCTGGCTACTAACTGCTGAACTTGAATGCATTCCCATGCTCTCCAGGCGGGCTCCTGACTGCTGAACTTGAATGCATTCCCATGCTCTCCAGGCGGGCTCCTGACTGCTGAACTTGAATGTATTCCCATGCTCTCCAGGCGGGATCCTGACTGCTGAACTTGAATGTATTCCCATGCTCTCCAGGAGGGCTCGTGACTGCTAAACTTGAATGTATTCCCATGCTCTCGAGGCGGGCTCCTGACTGCTGACTTGAAATGTATTCCCTATTCTCCAGGTGTTCTCCTGACTTCAACAAAACAGACAAAACAAAGAAAGTTTTCTACCCAGTTTGGTGGCTGGGCACATAGGTGAGTGTTAAACTGAATTCTTCTACCAAATATTACTAAGAATTTGAAAACTGGGTCCTATTTTTCAGGGAGGTCCTGACAACTGTACTTGAGCGACAATTAAAAACCTAAGTTATATCTTCTAAAGATATTACTTCCACTAAGTCCTTTTGTCTAAGAAGGTCTAAAAACTACATCCTATTATCCAGGAGGGTACTAAAAATCAAAATCAAGTCTTATCTTAAAAGTGACAATTTTACGACTGAATTATACTACCCTATAACAGAATTTATGCTAGATCTTGTTATCTAATGGAAATTTTTAAACTAGGCCCCGTTATTCAAGGAGGGTCCTAAAAACTCCTAATTGAATCATATCTTAAACATGATAACTTTGAAACCAAATTATATACCTTATGCTAAACTATGCTAGTCATGATTGTTTTGACATTTAACTAAGTACCCTTTTACAGGAGGGTCTTGAGGTTTACGGTCAAACCTATTTTGGTGCTTGCTCTTTCCCCTGTTTCAATCAAAGAAAAGTCTTATCAGTTTAAAAATATGGTGTTTGGTTTGTGGCCTTGACTTTGAGGGTTATTTCTCCTTCACTTCCCATGATAACCGATTTCCACTTGAAGACCTTGCTTATTTATTGGCCAACCACTTTCTCTGTCACCCTTATCACAAAAAATACATCTTCTCCGTTCAAACCCAATATCCTCCATTTGTTGCATTCCTCATGAACTGGCATCTACCCAACCTTTTTATCTTACATGATTCCCACAGCACGTCCATTGCACCCACTCCGTGTACATGTTGTTCTTTATTGATATAAACTAATGGCTTTGGCCTTGAGTTCTGTTGCTCGTTCACTTGTCATGATAACTTTGATTTCTGCTTGGAATGTCTTGCTCGTCACTGGTTTACCACACTTTTGTCAATCTTATCACAAGGGAATACCTTTGATCTGTTCACCCTAACCCTTCATCTGTTGCATTGTTCATGGATTGATATATACCAAGCCTTTGTATTTCACAAGGATCCCAAAGCATGTTGATTGTTGCCGACTCAGTGTGCTTGATGTTCTTTCCTGACTTATGATGCTTTGATGTGTAAAACAGATCTCGTTTTGTGTAATTGGAAAACTGGTGGCAAATTTTGATGTCATTTCTCACTTATTCTGACCAAACAGACTTAAGAAGAGGAAGTAAACAAGACAAAAGGAACAGAGTAGAGGATAATGAAAAGAGATGATTCCTAACAAGAAAACTACAAAGTAGAAACCTATCGGATGTGGATACCAACTGTAATGACCATGACATGCACCTGCATCCTATTTAAGAAGATCTAATGTTAAGCTCATGTTATATCCCCAAACCGTGAAACTGGGCTTCGATGCTCTGTTGTTAATCATCTTTCACATTCTTTGTCTGGTGATTTCCCATCTGATTCTCAGTCCTTATTCGACTTGTAGTGCCCGAAGGGTTTTCACCATCAAGCCTCTCTCCTTTTTTTCTTTCTCTCAACTTACAGTCGTCGCAAGAAGCCCATGAGGGTTTTCACCAATAAGACTCTCTCATTTTTTATTTCTCTCATCTTTTGTCGCCTTACGGTGCCCGTGAGGGTTTTCACCAATAAGACCCTCTCATTTTCCCTTTTCCTTGTTTGGACCGGAGTGTTTCCCCTGATATGATTCACCTATACTCACTTTACTTGGCATCTCTCAAAGACTAATCGAAAGGTCTTTCTTTCAATCGTAACGTGGGCTTTTGGATAGTGTTAGAAAGAAATGGTATCAAAGACTCGAAACAGTTCAAATAGGGTTCAAAATTACAACGTTCAGTATCAAATTTCCTACAACAACCACAACATCTGCCCCAGTTTCTTTCTTGGGGACTTTTGGATTTTATTATGATGGGACCGAACCGTGAGGCTGCCTACGTATCCTTGAAAGGAATCAGGTCGAACATAGTTTATGTCATAAGAATTGCCTTGTTTGTTGTGATTTTCTCTTTTCTTTTTCTTTTCTTCGTTCTCTTTTTTTCTTTTCTTTCTTCCTTTTCTCTTTTTCTTGTTTTGTTGTTGTTTTTTTTTTCTTTTTCTTTTTCTTCTCTTTACTTTTTTTTCTTTTTTTCATTCTTTTCTTTTCTCCTTTTCCTTTACTTATCTTTCACGCTTGTGTTTCTGATCTTTGCTACTGATTCCAAAAGAGGGGTATGAAAGAAGATGAATAAGGCTCAAAGGGGTAACAAAGGATAAAGTGTTTAGGTAGCTTAACAAAATGCCTTCGTCATTCCAATCTTCAAAACATGCCAAGTAAAAACAACATAGTTAAACAAACCACATAAAACATTCGTTTCATCTTTTGATTGTACTAGACTTGATAACTATATCGACACATTCGCCTTCCACATCTGTTAAATATAGAGCACCATTGGACAACACTCTGACTCTCCTTACCATGAACGACTCCTGTCAATTTGGGCGAACTTGCCGTTAGCTTCAACCTGATGCGGCATGATGCATTTCAATAGGGTTTCTTTATGCTCTATCTACCCCAGTTTCACATGGTTCGGGCTTCAAATGATCTCAAAATATCCAAATCTATTCTTATTTCCCTCAAGTGTCCTCATCATCTTCAAAATTATTCCATTGTTTCATGAGTAAACTAACTTTTAAGACTAGGTCTAGAATTTTGCATGCATGTCATGTCATTAGAACCATCATGAAAAGAACTATAAGAGAAGAAGAGAACTAAATAGAAATGACTAGAAATAGCAGAAAACAGAGAATTGCATCAGACAGGCGGGAAAATAGTTTGTACAACAAAACAAGCACAGTAAACTGGGGTACAACCCTTAGAACAAACCTAGACAACACTAAATGAGATACTACAACCGAAGGAACCAGACAAAATAAAAGGATAGAAGGGTTTGAGTCACAAGACAATATCCAGATTACAACCCTGAAATAACTTGGATAATAGAAATGACAACAAACTAAGCCACCAAAGCTCCTCTCCGACTGACCAAGAAATGGAGCGTCTTTCCAATTACCAAGCATGGTATCTTAGCCACTGAATTCTACATCAACAATACTAGGAACTTCACAAGTTTTCATAACATTGTTCTTAACAAGTTGCTTTTGGGTTCCTTTTGTCAGCTCGTTCTTAAGATAAACCTCTGATAGCACAGAGAAGTTAGTAGCATGTAGGCCTCTGAGGCTTCCAAAAGAATTCTCACATTCCTTTTCAAAATAAATCATACCCACCATATGCGTCTCATTATGCACAGGTGATAGACTCTGGCTGGTGTCTGCTGCCTTTGGATTTTGCACGACAATGTTTCCTGCATCAATAAGCTTCTGAATTGCATTCTTCAGATTCCAACACTTCTCTATGTCATGCCACGGGGCATCTGAGCAAAATGCGCACCTTTGAGAAAAATCAAACTTCTTTGAAAGAGGGTTTGGCATTTTTATCTAAATCGGTTTCAACATGTCCAATTTCCTTAGCCTATGGAATAGACTGGCATATGATTCTCCCAGTGGAGTGTAGGTTTTCTTCTTCTGCAACCTCTCGTTCTTAAGTGTTTGATTGGGCCGGAAATTGGATCCAAAAGGGTTTTGGTAAGCTTGTGAAGGCAGGTAAGACATTTATAGCCGTTGTGCGGGCCATTGCAGGCCTTGTGGATGTGGAACATATGGTGCAGAGGGATATCGATGGGGCCGATGTCGAGGCTGAAAGTTTTTAGCAAGAACAACCACTGGACCTTGTCGCCGGTGGAGGGAGTGACCTAGTGGTTGAACATATGACCGGTTGTTGTTCGAAGGATAATGTTAAGGTGGATTATGTGGAGCTCGGAGACAGGTTTGGGGTTGGAGTTGAGGCTGAAGACGTTTGGCAAGAACGACCACTGGACCATGTCGTCGGCGAGGCTCAACAACATCTTTTCTTTCAATGGGAGGACTGTCCCGAGCAACTTGTTCGTTCTATCTAAGCCAAAAGTCCATAAAATTTTCCTTGGGTTTCTTTTCCATCTGAGATAGGGAGGAGTAATTTAGTACAATGTCTTTATTGTACTGAAAATGTCGCACAAAATCTTGAGCCATGTCACCTATTGTAGACCACTTACAGACATCGTGATGATTATGCCATTCCAAAGCTGCCCCAGTCAAGCTCTTACTGAAATATACTATTAACAAGTCATCTTTATCTCCAACACTTCTCATTTCATGGCAATAACCCCAAAAATGGGCTACCAGATCTCCAACCCCATCATATAAGTTAAACTTCAGCAGTTTCAATCCTGCAGGCAAACGAACATCGGGAAGCATACACAATTCTTTGCAAGATGTATAAACTTGGTCTCCCATCCCTTGCATGTTCTTTAGGGATTGTTCTACGCCTTTCAGCTTCATGGATTATCTCATCTCGCCCTACTTTTTCTGTAACCTTTTCATTTTCAAAATGAAGCTCATCCCGAGGGCTCTGCTTGTATGAGTCAGGAACCTTGTGGACAACCTCTACGGGGTGATATTGGGCATCAAGATTTTTGAGATAAGTGGGTAGATCTGGAGAGTATAGAGGATCATTTGGCATTGTGTCCGAAGCTTGGGTAAGGGTGGAATTTAAGAAGCTAGGTGGTGGCGGGGGTGGTGCCTTCCCTATCATCCACGCTTGATACATGTATGTCATGTGTTGTCTTAACATCCTCACCTCTTCAACCAACCCATTGTCGTGTTCACACAACTGCTTTCGGGCCCCGGTATCAACCAACTCAGTTCTGTTGTTGCCTGCCATTGCCTTTGGACTTTGTTGTGGAGAGGAGTTACTACTTCGGGAACCACAAACCAACCACCTTTCTATAACAGTTCTGTTGTTGCCTGCCATTGCCTTTGGACTTTGTTGTGGAGAGGAGTTACAACTTCGGGAACCACAAACCAACCACCTTTCTATACTGAATTGTCAACAACAAACTTGTTAGTGATTAGAGCTTAATAGACAGGCAACCGCACATTTGGGGAACGAATGCACCTAAGCAGTTAATCGTTTCTATTATGCATTTGATTAGTTGCTTGCGTCATCTCGGCTTTCCTTATTTGCAACTTCCCTTTTCTCTTTTTTCCTTCTTCTCTTATTTTTTTTCTTTTCATTATTTACTTTGCCCTCTCTTTGTTTTTATTTTCTCATTTTTCTCTTATTTTGCTATTGTTTCTTTCTCTCAGTTTTCTTATTTTTCCCTCTTTTTCTTTTCTTTTCTCTCATGTTGTTTTTCCTCTCTTTCTTTTTCTCTTGTTTTTCTTTTTCTTTTTTTCTCTTTTTCTTTTCATTTGGTTATGGTCAAATCCTATGGAGATTGCCTACGTATCATGAACCCACATGAATCAGACCAAGCATAGTTCTTGGAGATATAAACGAAAAATGAATAACAACAAAAATTTTGGGATTTTCAATTTTTCATAAAAAGCAAATACTCTGATTACAATGACTCAAAAGCAACTAACAGACTCTGAACATATGAAAATACTAACTCAAAGAACTACAAACTCTAATTTAACTGATAGACTTCAAAAGCAGAAAATTACAGACTCAACAATCACGAATACATTAATGCTTTAAAAACTCCTGGTGCCCCCGGGGCATCATTCGGCCTCTCCGCGGGCCTATGTGCAAGATCCCCTTGGAGCCTATCTAAATCACTCATTATCTATCGAACAGATGTCATCACCGCTAAATAGAAAGTGGTACGGGTCATCCTCACATGCTTGGCACTTCAGAACAATATAATCAGCAATGGCCCTGATCTTCTCTCTGATCCTACCCTTCTCCTGAAGTAGACGCCCGACCTACTGGTTACGGGCCTCTAGTACCTGAGTGTCGTGGAAATGTTGATTTTGTAGTCGTTGTACTTCTTTCTCCATCTGAGCCATAAGATCATAACATTGTTCCCCCTCAGCTTTAAAACCCTTGGCTTGTTTGATCATTTTGTTCTCGATAGTAATGACCCTTTTCTTTAACCCCGCAACCTCATCGTCACATTGCTCTTTTAACTGGCTAACCAGACACGCTCTTTCTTCGGCATTCTTAGCCAATTCTATTTGTGCCCTTTCCAACTTATTCGCCGCTTTGTTCAAATCAAAACCATAATCATCCACTGTCTCCCTAAGGTTCTTTATAAGCTTTTCATCCTTCACACTCTTGGCTGGATTTTTGGCTGCTATCTTTATTTTTTTAATTAGGGCTCATAAGGCTTCATTTTCTTTGTCTAGTTTCTTCTTTTCACCCTCATCGACTGCGGTTTGCAAGTTGTTTTCAAACTAAATGTCTCGGACCTGTTTTTCCAGCTCTCCTATTTCGGCCCTGTCTTTATTCTCCTTGGCCAACCAAGCCCACTGTTCTTTTGATGACTCGACAAAATCCTGGAGGTGGGGTCATTTGGCCGGCCTCCCAAATGCAATCTCCCTTCTATACCAAGCATGGTACCCAGGAGAAATTTCCCCTTTGGATCGATCTCATAAACAGGTATTCGCCGCCAAGTATTGACACTCACTCTAAATCAGGCGGACTGCTGCTTCAGGAAACTGGCCATCAAGATCAATCTCAACTACTTGGTCACTAAGATATTCATCTTTTGGCACTATTTGGCTTCTCCCAAGCTATCTTAAAACCCGATACGGGGCATAAGGCTGGATGCTCCTAAGACTCATCAAGAGGAAGTGAGGCCCAGTTGCTGGCATATATATGATCTCATACACAGGCAACCATCCAAACGTCCACTCTATTTGGCTGGCAGTGATGGAACGGAAGTGTGATATCCATCTTGTAACTCCTTCAGGCAAGCTGATCCCATCAATCCTCGTATAAAATTCCTCTACGCAGGTTTTCTCTGTTGACCCATAACTCATGAATTAAGGACGACGACATAGGTGTTCAATCATCCACATTTGCAACAACAAGTTGCACCCCTCAAAAACGTTTCCTCCAGCTTTGTAGGCAGTGAGAGCGCCGAAGATTTCAGCTATATCATACGCACGAGGGTTCTTTTGGCCTGGGTGAGCAAAGTGCCAACAACCTCAGCTATTTTTATGTCGATATTTCCATCTTTCCTATGGAAAACCAGAAGCCCCAAGAAGACCATCATAACTGCAACACGTCTATGTTCTTCCCATTTGAGGCGGTTTCCTTTGGTGCATTTTTTGTTTTTACGGATTGTTGAACCCCCTTATGTGGCCATATCTCTGGTATATAAATTGTGGAGTACAAAAGCCAACTGCCAAATCTGGGTTGTGGACCCCCTGCTTATCTTCAGCGAGTCTAAAAAACTGTGCACAACAACGGTTCTCGGGAGAATCAAGTACTTGTGTCTTAAAGGAACCTCAACACTCCCAATGTACCCAGCTATTTCTTCTAAAGTCGAAGTGAGTTCAAAATCTAAAAAATGGAACACGTTGTATGCCAGGTCCCAACATGTAACCAATGCCCTTATGATGTCTCCCCTGGTCCTAATCTCCAACAGACCGATAAGACCTCCCAAATATTTTTTGACCTCGTCTTGACCTTCTTTACCTAGATCATGCCACCACATATGCAACTCCAAGGGGATTTTGTTCATGATTGAGAATGGTTCATTTTGAATTGTGCTCATCCTGCACATTTATTAAGGTGATTTAATGACTCATTATGACCCAAAAGAAAAGTAACACCATTTTTTCAAAATTTTCATTTCAAAAACAAAAACCCAGGTTTTGTAGATACGGCCTTTTAGCACTTCGGATAAGAAGATTTTAAGGTTGTGCCCGCTAACCGTTAAAAATGACCCAAGGTGGCTGTTCTTGCAAAAACAGCCTTCCGGCACCCTTTAAGGGACATTCGGCTTATTTTAACAAGAATGACATCACTCGTCTTATTTTATGACAGAAATTAAAAATTTGTTGTTTTTGGGCTATTTTGCAAAAAAAAAAGTTGGACCTGATGGGGGTTGCCTACGTATCTCACACTCTGTGAGAATCAAAGTGGCGTAGTTCGGGAAAATAAAACAAAACCAACTATTTTTGAAAATAAAACCTTTTCATTCCTCTTTTTTTTTCAAAATTTCGGCAGAGTTTCAGTACCACTTGGACATTGGTTTTTCTTTCAAAACGGGTAATTACCTCTCTTAACCCTCACACTGCTATTTTCTTTTTCAAACTCTCCTCTTTTATATAAAAACCGATCAGCATGCAAACCCAAAAAAGATAAATGCACAAGTAGGATGCATCAGGATGGTCTATTATTTTAGGGTACACCTGTACTAGACGGACCCAACACCTGTGTTGAGTCCCCTAAGTCAAATGGATATGATGCAAATAATCATTCCTACCAGGGATCCGACATGAGGTTGAGTTATTCTAGGTTCAAAACATGGGTATATGTTCTAGACTGTGTACTCTAGCGGACAACTCGAGTCGAGGAGGGGGCTACATACCGAGAACCGAAAGGCCATCCGACTTAGTAACTTGCCCGAGCCTATTTCTTATTTCAAGGTATGACACTAATAGAATAGGGAGTCTCGACCAGCGAGCACATCCCCGGAGATGAGAAGAGAAGGGTTTCGTAAAGGTTTTGATATATACAGTTTAGATAATATCAATGCGGTAAAAAATAACATTTTCCACATTAGGGCCAAACATGTAATAAAATCAGATAACAGACAAATCCAAATACAACAATTATTCCAAGCTCGAATTCTTAACCCTGAACCAGAAGTTATGGGTTCTAATCCCCAGCAGAGTCATCAGAGCTGTTACACCTCCTTTTTTTACTATACCCCGTAAAAAGCATAATAAAGGGAGTTTTTCCAACTAAAGGACAGTCAAAATGGAATTTATTATTTAGAAGATTCAAAGTCTCCACTTGGGAGACTTATGGTGTCCCAATTCTCCGGTTGAATCCCGAATCGAGGAAAAGATTGACTGATTTAACAGTCTGCGAACCAGAAATCCGGGTAAGGAATTATGTTAACCCGGGATAAGGTGTTAGGCATTCCCGAGTACTGTGCTTCTAGCACGGTCACTCAACTGTTATAATTGGCTTAGTTATCTGATTTTAAACAATTATGAACCTATGTGCAAATTTGAGTTTTAACCGCTTTTATTCATTTTTTTAGAGAAAATTGCAACATTATTAAAACACGTATTGAACCACGTCACATAAATGTACCCGTAGTTTTTGAAATATTTTAACATCGTTAAGATTTGAATTTGGGTCACATAAATGTGCACCCGAGTTTAGGAAGGTAGATTATTAAAATATGTGCCTAAAGAAACTACGCGTTTGCACTTTGCGAGGGCCATGAAATTTGCTAAATAGCACACCCTGAATTCTAAGAATAAGATCAAACTTAACTAAAATGAGGGCCAAGTGACTGTCATTTTTGTTTTGGCATGGCGCACCTCCAATCCTAATTTTAAAAGAAAACTACATTTGGAGGGCCGTAAATATTTATGTCATTTAGTACGACTCACCTCAGTTGGTTAAAGAGGTTAATTACTTAACACTAAATATAGATAAAGGATTTATTTAAATTAACTAAATGGCTACATGACAGGAATAGATTATTCTAATCAAAGGGGCTGGGTGCATCACCAACGTGCCAGCATCCTAATGTGGAAGGAATGATTTTGGTCTCATTTGAAAGAAATTTTTCCATTTAGGCCCAAAAGTGAGCCCAAGCTCCTGAAAATATGTTGTGTCTGGGTGAGAGACTTGGCGTCAAATCTCCACAGCACCAAATGAACGCCTGAGGTGATGCAAATTCAGAAAGCCAGCGCTGGGACTAATACATAACACGACTCGAGTTCGAATCTCAGACACCACAAGCCCTTTTGAGTATTAGAAGCCTTAAGATCCAAATAAAGATGCAGACCTCAATCATTTACCCTATTCACGCAGCAGATAAGAAACTACCCACTACTGAAATTCTCAAAGCATAATTCAAGATACCAATTGATTAGACATTTCAGAAAAACTAAGCTACAACTGAGATTAAAACAGAGTCTTAAAGAAAGCCCAAAATGTGTCCAAATTTCTGCTGTAATTGAAAAGCTATGCGTACAGGTCAAGTTTAAAACATGTTAATGGTGGTCGTCAGTCTAAACTTGCACATGAAAACACAAACCAAAAGCCACATATGTTCCATTAATTAAACTACAAGATCAGAGTCCCTATCCAACTGAATCTCTACAACTAAGACACCCAATTAGTCTACATAATATCGGAATCTCAAACCAATCTGACCAGTACCCCAATTTATAGTTTCAGTCCAGATTTACAAAATAGACTAAAATAAAATCATAACATGAATAGATGAACATATCTACAGAAGCTAAAGTAGCACGAGATTACATCATAAATCATCATTCATTAGATCTCAAAAGGATTGAATTTCATATCAGCTACAAAGC
Organism: Nicotiana glauca; assembly: GCA_026770625.1. NCBI lineage: Eukaryota > Viridiplantae > Streptophyta > Magnoliopsida > Solanales > Solanaceae > Nicotiana > Nicotiana glauca. The sequence goes on along the minus strand of MU720468.1, from coordinate 14,322 downwards.
TTCTCATGTCGCACTACACATGTTAAAGAGCATCAAAGGAATACCTAGAAATTGAAGTATAAACCAAAGGGGTGAAGGATCAGCAGTAATATGAGCAGAAATCAACACCAGCAACCCAGAATCCAACAAAACCAAACCCAGAACCCAAAAGAAAGTGCAGCAATCAAGAAAAACAACTTCAATCGAGTGGTAACTCAGCAGAATTCAAACCAAGCTTAAACCAGATTCAATCCATCTTAAACACTCAGTGAATCAAGTATTGCTTCAGCAGATTATAGTTTAAAAAAATCGAAGAAGGAAATCAATGAAACAGTGAAAATGCAACTGTTCATAATTTTTCTGCAATTCTTATCTCTCATCTCTTCCTTGAAAGACAAGAAAAGATGCCTTTATAGGCAAGAAAGTAGGGCAGCCTCAGATTTTCAATTCTTTCAATTTTACCCTTTTCCCATTTTTGCTTTTGCTACTTAGTTCCTCATTTAGTGACTTGTTAGTCAAGCTAATTGCCTATAAGTCTTAAATTCAAATAAAGACCCCTAATATAAGCTTCTAAATCAGTTACCCAAAATATTCCCTAGCTAGATTACCTATACTACCCTTCAATGACCCTGTTATTACCCATGACACCAGCACATGACCGCAAAGGTCTTAGACTAACTGGGTCAGCAGACTCTTTAACTCTTTGGGCCTCTGAACCTTTGAGGCCCAAAAATGTGATAAGAAAAGAAAAATCACAAGCCACCATTACCCAACGGGTTCCCTAACCCAAATCCCATCTAAACTGGATGACTAACCAATGCCATTAGGTAGGGGTTTGGCTAAGTTATCAATTGTGACCTAATTAGGCTAAGTAATTAAAATCAAATTCAAACAAGTTAACAGGGATAAAACAAGTTAAATTCAACTATTAGAAATTATGAACTAAACAACCAATTCAACCAAAACACCTAGACGGACTGCTTAACCATTTTAAACACTAGCTTATGCAAACAAAAGAAATGAAGTAATTTTAATCTTTCAATGAAACTAACAGGGATTAATTTCAAGAATAGGCCGATATACCAGATTAGGCTAATGAGCAAATAAAATAAAAACAAATGAAAAGAAAAAGAAAGAAAAGAAACGGAGGAGGAAACAAGAGAAGAGATAAGAACGAGAAGAATACCTCAAAACCGCTAGAAAACTAACCAACTTGATTTGACTCGAAACAGGCATTAGCCGTATGTTCTTGACGAGAACAAATGGTCAACGCCCGTTTTAAAGACTAACACTTGAAAGCTTGACAGGTTCGCTTCTTCTTTGATTTCAGATTAAAGGAGGAATTAGTTTGATGAGGATTTATGGAGAAATAGGGATAGATTGGGGTTAAGGGACGGGTAGTGGCTGCATGGATGCAATTTAGGGTAAAATGGAGGCGGCGCCACCACCGCAAAAATTGTGGCGGCGCTAGGGTTTCGATTTTCAACTGGAGATTCAAAGGGTTCCAGGGGGTTTTGAGGGAAAAGTAGTGGTAGTCTGGAATGGGGAGGTCAAGGTGGGTTTGTGGTGTTAATTTTAGGTGGAACGGAGTGGTTTGTGGCGTTGCCACCGGTGGAGATAATGGAGGTTTCAGGGGCGGCAGGCTCTAGGGTTTCTAGGTTAGAGATAGCTGTGAAAGAGACGAGTGAATGGGGGGAACACATTTGGACAGTTATATCTTAAGTGATCCCAGCTTCAGGACCGTTGGATCAAAGATCCTCGACGGCTGGGATCGAATGGAGGGAAAACGGGGTCGTTTAATTGGGGGATGGGAACTGGACCGGTTCTAGTTGTGGGTTTGGGCTGGAACGGGTGGGCTATGCTCTTGGGCTGAGAGAATTAAACAAAAACGGCCCAAAATCTAGTCTCTTTCATTTCACTTTCATTTTCAAGACAAATTATCCAAAATTCCTTTTCCTTTTCTATTTTATCTTTTTTTTTTCAAAATTAAAATAAAAAACCTAAATAAAAATTTACAAAACAACTAACTCCTAATTAGTATTATTAACTAAACCAAATTAAAAGACAAACTACCCTAAATTCAAAATTAAAATTAAATAAACTATTTTTGAGACTTTTTCATTTTATAAAAATTAATGACGAATTAATCCTAAAATGCAAAATTAACTCCTAAATGAACATGCACATATATTTTGTATTTTTTACTAATTAAAATGCACAAACAAAAATGCAAACAATTAACCGAAAATATCACGAAAATCCACAAACTTGCAAACACTGAAAGAAATTATTTTGTTTTGAATTTATATGAGTAATTCATATAGGGCAAAAATCACGTGCTCACACACGCGATCGCGAAGGCCAATTCTTCTGCAACATCTAATAATCAATTTCTGCAACACGTTCGATTGACCCCCCGAAACTCACCCGAGGCCCCCAGGACCTCAACCAAAAACGCCAACACACCTTAAAACCTCATTCAAACTTGTTCTAATCATAAAAACACCTCAAACAACACTGAATCCATCAAATCACATCGAATTCAAGCCTAAGTTTTCTAAAAACATCTGAAACACGCTTTTGATAAAAAACACAACCAAACCACGTCCGAATGACTTGAAATTTTGCACACACATCCCAAATGACATAAGAAGATAGAACAACTCTGGGAATTCCATTCCGACCATCGGATCAAAATCTCACCTACCAACCGGAAATCGCCAAAATTCTAACTTCGCCAATTCAAGCCTAATTCTACACCGGACCTCCAAAACCAATTCCGATCACGCTCCTAAGTTACAAATCACCTAACGAAGCTAACCAAATCATAAAAACTCCGATCCGAGCTCATATACAAATAAGTCAACTCTTGGTAAAACCTTTCAAATTCATAGCTTTCAACTAAGATAGTTCTTTCAAATTCATATCAATTTACGTGAAAACCAATTTTAAAGATCTACATCAGTCATAACACATTACACGGGGCAAGTAATACCCGGGAACTGGCTATCAAAGTGCAAAAGCTCAAAACGACCGGTCGGGTCGTTACATCCTCCCCCACTTAAACACACGTTCATCCTCGAACGTACCCAGAGTTGTTCTAAAATCCAACCAATCGCTGAATAACCTTACCATGCATATACCCGGGGGGATCCCACGTCACCCTATCTCATATAGGTCCGATAACACATTGCAACTGAAATTACACAATGCAGTTTGGCCCATAAGCCATAGAACCATATTTCCACTTTTGAACCCATCAATACGGTCAAAACCTCGCACCTATACTCTAAATAGACCCGAACTAGCTGTAATAACCCATGCCTGCAACCTCGGGAGAAATCCCATGATATACCACATAACTCAAACATTCGTAGCGATAACTTCTATTCACAGCAGCTGCCCACAACTACCGAATACTAGTAGAAAACCTCTTATCAACTAAAGTCTCATTCCAACACTTTCATACACTACCAATGATAAATGGAACATGCACCAAACCACGACCATTTCTCAGGTCAACCATTCATGAAGCTACCTCTCCCCTGACAAATACCATAGCAAATTTCTTAACCGAACCTCGATCCTATCCTTCTAACATGCTGAAATCCAATTCGTTCGTATACATTAATGATCCCAACGATATCCTCTAATCCAACACACCACTATGGTGACACGATACATCAATAGAGGCCTAAGCCACAACTAGCATAATATGCGCACCAATAAACAACGGTTCGAACAAACTCAAATCATGAAAATGGCTCAAATGAAAGAGTTTTACCTCAAGCTCACCAGTACCACCACAACACAAGGCTGAGAAACTATCTCACATCATAGAATAGAACACACGATCTAACCCACAAGGTCATATCTCCACATAGCTTTGCTGCAATCCGCGATCCTATCCAAACATTGCTCCACATGAGACACTCAAGTCACTATGGTCGAAATTGACATTCGCACACAACTTGATGTGGGGAACCAAAATACACCCACGGTGACACAAGTAACATATACCACGCAAACCTGATAGGACATAACCGATACGCCATTCACCGAGAAACACCCAATTACTCTTCCCGCTCGACTTCCACTATGAACCCTAATAGAACCGCACCATACGTGCCCATAAACAACAAATCACAAACCCTCGCAACACATAATGGTAACTCATTGATCTCACCAGATTACTAATAAGCTCAATAATTGTCAAATCAACACATCCCTCAACAATACAATTCGGAGCCAACCAAGCAGACTCAAGCTAGAACACGCATCCACAATGGCCTACCAATGAACTCCTTATCAAGGACACCTGAAGCTGCTCCTTCCACTCCCATAACTCTGTCGGTGCCATACGATATGGTGCCCAACATCAAATCAATGTCGAAATCAACAACCCTGCCAAGCTATATGCCCAGCCACAAAAAGCACATCCGAAAAGTCCCTCACCACCGGAACTGAATCAATATGAGGAGCCTCAGCACTGACACTCATCACAAGAGCCTAAATAAGAAAGACAAATCCTTCCTAGCCGTCTGCTGGGTCTTCGAAATATAAAAATCCCCAATAGGACATAATCCGTCGAACATCACCACTCAATCTGTGGCATTTTCCGGCATAACTAACAGCGTCGTCTTATCGCAACAGTCCTAAATGACACAAAACGGAGACAACCAGTCTGAACCCAATATCACATCCAAATCTAACATACTAAGCGACAAAAGATCCGCTTGGGTCTCCAATCCTTGATAGTCATCATACCGTGCCGATACACACGATCCATAACCACAACATAGCCTGAACATGAGAACTCCCAGTCTCCAACTCCATATAGCACACGAATCATCATACCTGATCGTAATTTCACCATCCGAACACATGCCACACCTTTAATACCCAATCAGTTCATGAGAGGTACTCTAAAAGTCTTCCGTGCCACCAAGAAGACTCGAATATCTGCAGTCAAGCTAGCTAGAGAGTGCCGCAATACTACCAAAGTGCCATTAACTTAATCACATTGCCTTTTTACTGAAACATATACTCTCGTCAATTCACTTTCAACTAGCAGTACCATTTCCGTAATCACCTGGGCCCACCCGTTGCTTAAGAGTTTCATGAACTTCATTTCAGATTGTACTGTAACCTTACGCATGCAAGTCCCGATCCTCTACAACATACCGCATATACCATGCCATCCGAGGAAAACATGAAAACCTCATCTCCCTTCCGAGCCACAGATATCTACGCACTCAACTATCCAAGAACTTTCCATTGGTCCCACCTAGAATAAAATTACTATACATCCCATGCTCCACATGCCCATAGAAAGTATACATCTCCAACTCGCGATAAAAACCATCGAGAACTCTCCGAGTTCCCCTTGCACAAATCTGACCTGCCAGGACTAAATCCTTCTAACTCGACCAAGATAAGTAAGCCATCAAAACCTAAGAGCATTGCCGCAAAATACCTATAAGAACTCATTACCTCGAACACGCCCAAGGAACAAATCATATCCTTACTATACCGGTCCGATCTACTACCACATTACCCTATCTATCTAAATTTCCTTCTTATTCATTTTCAAATTGATATTTTTTTTTTGCAGTACCACCACAATCCTCAACTCAGACTTACCACACAAAACCAAGTACAAAACTACACCGTCTAAGGCTCATACGTTGTTGAATACTTTATAAAACATTCCCAGAAACACCACATTCCAGAATACATTACTCAGAAAAACTTCCTGCATATCTAAATCCGTTACCTTTACTTTCATGATATTAATACATAGAATCCCATAATTAACATAGAAATACTACAAGTCTTGACCTCTTCCAATATAAACTTATTTTCTAACCACGTATACAACTTTTAGACACCTATTGTTACATGTAGAATCTTGAACACATTAGAACCATTCTCGAGAGTCTTTTACTCTATTTGCACTGCAATTAGCCTGATCAAATGAACAAGACCACCCGTGCCTTATTAGCACTCTGATATCGCAGGATACGACCTCATCTCAATAGAAACAAGCATTTTCCTGCTCTATGCACCGAGCATTCTTTACCAACAAAAACTTAAGGCATCCTGTGATTCTCACACACCTATGAAGCACCATATCACCTTGTCAAAAAATTTCTTCCACTCGAGCCATCCTCGACTTCAATCTTCGTGAGACATCACCGACTTACCAACATGCCTCAAACTGGAACCAACATAGCACCTAATCGTGGAATCAACTTAATCAATAGCAAACTCCACCACTTGGCTCGAAGCTATAGATCAAAACACACCCATTAACTCATAGCCAATATACTCTATTGCTGCCATAATACCATAGTGAGATTAAACCCAATCCTTCATAAGCTTGTGGAAACACAAATCATCTAGAATTTTAACTCTTCTGCAAATCTCGCATTCACTCACACAATAGTTAAGCCCACTCTTTAGGCGACCCAATTTAGATTTCAACACATATTCATCACTTGTAAATGAGCTCTTCTAATAGAAAACATAAGGATCACACAACCGTAAAACACTATGCAGGAGATAACCCACTTGTTTTGCCTCCAATTGACATTTCTGTATACCTTCCACCATCAGAAGTATTACGCAGTCACTTGATCTTCTTGAGTCTGGACTCATACCGCAACATGAAATTTACTTCTCTCAACTGGGAAACATGAAAAGATCTTTCATACGCCCATAACTTGGGGCTTTACCTTGAATCATGATGGAATTCCAGCACCTAATAGTTCCTCTATCCTTCAGCAGGCCTTTCTCTTCACTCCCACGTCATATAGATACATCTCGCAGTTTAACATACTCATCACATAGCCATAGCTGTCACTTCCACTAACATGGACACTACTGAACATATAAGTTCAAAAACACTTGTTCACACAATCAGCACCTCGGTGCTCAAGCCATAGGCAATGATCCGGCCTCAATTCCTCTAGATTGGCCCAACATCAACTCACCGAGATCACATTTCGCCCCTCGATCGGGGAATCACAAGCCATCAAGGAACATCTGGTACTGAGCGATCATGCGCACATACGAACGCGTGGAAGGAATTCAAAGAGTTAAATTTTAAGCTGAATCTAATGACACACGATAAGAATTCAAGAATGTGAAGTTTTCCTAAAGGTTCTGCGGCCTCTCGAGGATAAATACAGACGTCTCCGTACCGATCCGCGAGACTCTACTAAACTTGCCCATGACTCGTGAGACCTAGTAACCTAGGCTCTGATACCAACTTGTCACGACCCAAACCCCGATCCGGTCATGATGGCGCCTCTCGTGAAGACAAGGCCAACCAACCAACCCGTTTTGCCTTTTTAGAATAGTTAAATATTGATTCACAGTTTTAACATAATTAAATAACCACAGTCTAAACATAGATTTCTTTATTAAGTGCGGAATACAACCTAAACGCAGCCCAAACTGGGGTGCCACAAGTCACGAGCATCTATTAGAGTATAAATACGACTACGAGGCCTGAAGTATACAAAATAAGACTGATAAACAAAAGAAAGAAATGTGGTGCTGCGAACGCTGGCAGTCACCTCGCTAAAATCCAATAATTTAGCCTCCGATGAGTTCAAAACCCGCTACCGGGGAACAAATACCCGCATCTATACGCGAGGTGCAGGGAGTAAAGTGAATACTCCAACTCAATGAGTAACAAAGGTAAATTATAACTGAGCAGTAAGAAATCACGTAAGATAATCCATCATGCTGTATAGAGCATCGTAAAACCTCTTTAGAAAATAATGAAGTTGTGAAATCTTTTGAAAACGCCTTAGCTCAGTTTAAGACTCTTCTGAAAATGGCTTTTTCAACAGTTATGCAAATGAATGCAAAACGAATAGTGCAAATAATAAACACAGAAATTCGGCCATCGGGCACAGCACTCACTCAACAGATAATGCCAGGCAATCAAGTAGATACCCCGTGAAGTAACACAGGCAACAGATAATGGCAAACAAATGAAACAAAGTAAACACATAGATTGGTATCATATAGTAACCGCTGCGGCATGCAGCCCAATCCATATATCGCTGCGGCATCCAGCTCGATCCATATATTTCGTCGACGGCGCTCACTGGCGGTGTGCAGACTCCGAGAGGGGCCCCATATGGCCCAAGCGCAATATCAAGCCATCTCGTGGCATCAAATCTAGGCCCTCGGCCTCATATCGGTACTGGTATAACATTGATGCAGCGTGCAGCCCGATCCCATAGTATCCTCACAACACAGGCCCTCGGCCTCACTCAGTTAGATAAAATCATCACAAGGCCCTCGGGCATTTTATAAATTTGTAGTTCATAGCCCAAAACATCATTGTAAAAAAATATCATTTAAGTCTCAAAACTGAGTAAAAGTGGCTGAGTTTGTAAAACAATAGATATCAATCGGATTGAGTTCAAGTAATAAGTCTAAACTATGAGGAAATAGTGATAAAAATTCACGAAGGGTTCAAATAATTGGCACAAAGCCCAAGTATAACAATCAGTCCAAATCATGATGATAACAAATAAGTTTCAGTCAAATACGCAGTAAAATCATCAATCGGGACGGACCAAGTCACTATCCCCAGTAGTAAATGACCGCGCACTCATTATCAAGCGCGTTTCTCATCTTAATATAGCACTAAGATGTGCGAAATTTGGGGTTTCAAACCCTCAAAATATTATTTACAATCATTACTCACCTCGAACTGGATACAACTCTAGCTCGTGACACCTTTTCCCCTTAAATCGGCCTCCACGCACGTCAAATTTATCCAAAATCAGAACGAACACATCACAATATGCTAAGGGAACAAAGCCCAATCGAAAATAACTAATAATGGGCACAAATCCCGAAATTACCAAAACCCGGGCCCTCTTCTCGAAACTCAAAAATTTTACATCAACGGGTTCCTTATCACTCCACGAGCCTATGCATATAAAGAACACAATAATTGGAGTCCAAATGACCCCTCAAATTCCAAATTAAAATTCAAAACTTCCAAGCCCTAGTTCTTCCATTTTTGTTCAAGTTTCCATGAATTTCTAGCTAGATTTCACAATAGAATCACGTTTTAGGTTCAAACCAATCGATTCTCTTTGATTCCCTATTGAATCTCCCTAAAAATGCTCTCAAAATACTCAGCTATGGAGGAAAAATAGCTCAAAATCGTAGATGAAATATTTTATAAACTTTATGCCCAGTTCTGAACTTCCTTCATCGAGATCGAGACCCATGTCTTGCGATCGCGAAGCACTAAATTTCGACTTCTCAAAATAACACCATGCGAACGCGATAATGCTTATGCGAACGCGATGCTTTAATTCCCAGAGCTACGCAAACGTGACCACACGTATGCGAACGCGAGGAGCAACTACCCTAGGACCTAATTCCTTATACGCGCACGCAGACCTTCCCCTGCGAACGCGAAGCACAGACCCCACATCTTCCGTGAACGCGAGACACCTTATGCTAATGCAAAGGTATAAATCCCGGCATCCCACATTCCTTCTACGCGATCGCGGCCAGCCCCACGTGATCGCGAAGGCCAATTCTTCTGCAACAGCTGATGATCAATTTCTGCAACACTTCAACTTGGAAAATGGTCCGATTGATCACCCAAAACTCACCCGAGGACCTCGGGACCTCAATCAAAATCATCAACACACCCTAAAACCTCATTCAAACTTGTGCCAATCATCAAAATACCTCAAACAACACCGAATCCATCAATTTACATCGAATTCAAGCCTAAGTTTTCTAAAAACTTCCGAAACACGCTTTCGATCAAAAACCCAACCAAACCACATCCGAATGACCTGAAATTTTGCACACACACCCAAATGATATAATGAAGCTACAACAATTCTCAAAATTCCATTCCGACCATCGGATCAAAATCTCACATACCAACCGAAAATCGCCAAAATTCTAACTTTGCCAATTCAAGCCTAATTCTACACCGGACCTCCAAAATCAATTCCGATCACGCTCCTAAGTCAGAAATCACCTAACGAAGCTAACCAAACCATAAGAACTTAGATCCGAGCTCATATACAATTAAGTCAACTCTTGGTCAAACCTTTCAAATTCATAGCTTTCAACTGAGGCTGTTCTTTCAAATTTATAACGATTTCCGTAAAAACTAAAACCAACGATCTACATCAGTCATAACACATTACACGGGGCAAGTCATGCCCGAAAACTAGCGATCAAAGTGCCAAAGCTCAAAACGACCGGTCGGATCGTTACAGAAATATATAATCATGCACAGTAAGCACTGCGAATATTTATAACAGCTTGCCATATCTCATCTCGTTGTGTTGTAGTAATTTCACAATTTAATGAATTAATAAAAAATATTGTTAAACAAGAGATAGAACTGAATACATATTTGCTAATTTTCTAATGAAATGGCACTATTATAAATAACATGAACTAAATAATATGAAGTACTAAATTTGTTAAACGTCATAAAAGTAGTAGTAGCAAAACATATACCAACTACTTGAAGTAACCTAAATTTGGGAAAACTTGCCCACATAAGCAATTCTTTTTTCCCTTAATAGTTAATTTAAGGGAGAAATTCAAAAATAGGCAGATTTATAAGTGGTCACTCAAAAGTAGCCACAGTTTCAAAAGTAATCGAAATTTAGGTCTTTTTTATGTAAATATAAATCTGAATGAAATTACTGCTCAAAATTCAAAAAAATACTCTAGTATAATATACTGGAACTCCAGTATAATATACTAGAACTTTTCACATGTCGGAGATCCAGCATAATATGCTGGAAGTTCAAACATAGGTGCATCGATCTCTAATATATTATGCTGGAACTTTTTATGTTGCAGCAAAATAATGGCTATTTTTCAATGAGTTTGAAAATGCGGACTATTTTTAATTGACCAGTTAGAAAACTGGCTAGCCCGTGCTATTTTTATGACTTTTAAAGGTAGAGCAACCATATATTTTTGGATTATCACAGCATGAAAGGAGAAACACGGTTGCTTCATTCTTCACTAAGGGTGTGTTTGGTATAACGGAAAATATTTTCGAAGGAAATATTTTCTTGCAAAACAAGTAGTAATCATATTTATTTTTCCGGTGTTTGGTATGCAAATTAAGGAAATTAACTTCCCAAGAATATACATAAATAATTTAGATACAATAAACATGAATCTATAAACTTTCGAACCAATTACCTTCCGAACCCACAAATTTCATAAAGCTTCCGAATTGCTAAACTTTCGAACCCGTAAACTTTATAATTTATAAAATCGTAAACTTCCAAATACATAAACCTCCGAACTCATAACTTTGAAACTTGAAACTTCCATATATATATATATATATATATATAT
>MU720467.1:41912-67570 GCA_026770625.1 Nicotiana glauca | reverse complement strand
GTTTAAGATTAAAATTGAGGCAATTCGCGTTTCAGTAGATGAAGTAGTATATTTCTATAATTTGAGTAGTTTAATAACGATTTATGAAAACCGAATCAAGGCCCTAACAAATGGCCCAAAATTAGTGTTAATATTGGTATACCCATGGGCCTGGTCCATTTTCGGATACTTGGCGTTGAATTTTATCCACTGGGCCGTCTTGGAGCCCATTAATAATCCAACTTAATGGTTGGGTATGAATTACAAAAAAATGAAATTTTCATTTTCTACTTAGTAAATCAATCCATATGTATTTAAGTTCATTTCCTTTTAATAATTGATCAATAGAAAAATTGTAGTCATTTTAAGTTGGCCTTTAATAAAATAACGAGACGAGCCTTGCCGCATTACACGCACAATTGCGGGGTCCTCAAATAACTTTTATAAAATTTTTAGATTCGGAAGGACCGTTTAGCTAATTTCACGGTCTTTCCCAAAGTAATAAGACGTAAATATCTTAGGCACAATTTTAATATACATTCTCAAGTACGGGTGCACATTTATGTGACCCAAATCTTACTCTCAACGAAGTCGAAATGTATTTAAAGCCACAGGCGTACTGGCACGGTGTGGTTAAAAAATACATTTTCACGACGTTGCAATTCCTTAAAATTAAATAAGCGGAATACTAATGCACATAATTAAAATATATAATTGAAATCAGATAAAAGCAGATACAACAGTTGAGCGACCGTGCTAGAACCACGGAATCCAGAAGTGCCTAACACCTTCTCCCGGGTTAACAGAATTCCTTATCCGGATTTTTAGTGCGCAGACTGTTAAACAGAGTCATATTTTTCTCAGTTCGGGATCTAACCGGTGACTTGGGACACCATTAATTTCCCAGGTGGCGACTCTGAATAAATAATAACTGATCCCGTTCTAACTGTCCTTTAATTGGAAAAACTCCTTATTATACCCTTCGCCGGGTGTAACCTGTAAAAAGGAGGTGTGACAATTCTCAAGCCGAGAAGAAACAATATCAACTTCAATAAATTGCAAGACAAGCAATACAAGCATGCGCAAATCATGTCGTGGACGTACAGCCCGATCCAAAAATATTTAAATTGTGCACTGCTAGAGGGTCGAAATGGCGCGAACCATAGATGCATCTATTTCTCCACTCGCGAATCATACAAGTGACGCGGTCAAATATAAATCAACACTCCAAACAGTCAATCAAGAAATCATCAGGGAATCAATTATCCAATAAAAGGAAATCTCTCTTTTTAAAAGTCAACAAACGATGTCTAGTTTGTTATAAATTCATTTATACATTTGAATATGTCTTAAGCATTTCAAATTGTTAACAAGATTACAAATATTACAAGTAAAGCATGCTTTTGGGTCCCAGACTACCCGGACTTAAGTATAATAGTAGCTACACACGGACTCTCATCACCTCGTGCGTACGTAACCCCCATAATTTACAGCACATATTCAATTAATTCGCCTATGGGGACAATTCTCTCTTACAAGGTTTGAAAGGAGACTTACCTTGCTCCAAAGTTCCATAACCGGCATTCCATGCCCTTCTGAAGACTCAAATCGGTGCACAATGCTCCAAAACTAGCCAATAATTATGCAAATCCATTAATATACGCTCAATTACTCCTAATCATCCAATTTATAATAATTCCTAACCCCGATCGAAAAGTTGACAAAAATGCCCTCGGGCTCACATGCCCGGATTTCAAAATTTTTCGAATATAAAGTTTACCCATAACCTCACGAACTCAAATATATAATTTACTCTCAATTTCATACCCAAAATCATGGTCAAAATTTAAAAATATAAATTTTAGGTCTTTCCACCAAAATCCCAAGTTTCTACCAATTTACATACTTTAATCCTTAATAAAATCATGTATTTAACTTATAAGAGGTGGGATCAACTTACCTCATGATTGATGATGCAATCCTTCTTCCAATGTAACGACACGACTGGTTGTTTTGCCTTTTAGAACTCCGTTTCCTTAAATAAAACTTCATGCGCTTGCTTTAGCTAATTTATAACTTGCAGGGATGGTTGGTTCGAGAGTTGGAAGAGTTTTGAGTAAAAGTTGTCACACCTTTTTTTTTACACACCTACCCCGAAGGATAGTGTATAAGGGAGTTTTTTCACTTTAAGTGACATTATTAGAAATGGGATTATTTAATGATCAGAGTCGCCACTTGGGATAGGTTTGGCTTTTGGTATCCCAAGTCACCGGTTTATCTTGAATTCCAAATCGAGGAGATTTTTGACCTTCCAAGTGAAGTCTGCGAAAAAAAATTCTGTTGACTGGGGGGAAGGTGTTAGGCACCCCCGGATCCCGTGGTTCTAGCACGGTCGGTTAAACTATCATAATTGGCCTAATATTCGATTTTAAAACATGTTCATCCTATAGTGCAATTTAAAGTTATTTACCGCTTTTAGTTAATATCATATCCGGGAAAGATTGAACGTCGTTTAAAATATATTTTTGGATCACGTCACATGAAATGCACACGGATCCGAAACATATTTTATTTAACATTTTAGGATTTGGATTTGGGTCACAGGAAATGCACACCCGAGTTTAAGAAAGTAATATTATTAAAAGACGCACCTACAGCAACTAACGCGTTGTTAACTTTGCGGGAGGCCATGAAAATTCACTAAATGGCACGTCCAGGATTCTAACTATTTTAAAGGAAATAATTAAAGAGGGTCACGCAATTTGTAAATTTTGTTTGGCGCGGCGCACCTCAATTTATTTTAAAGGATGTCCTAAAATAAACTATTATTCTCTATTAAGTTTGTCTCTAAAAAAACTTAATTAATTAACACTATGAATTAACCATTATTAAAAGCATTCAAGAGAATTTGGGCCTCAATATCAAGTCCAAACTCAAACAAGGGGATCTCCATTATTGAAAACCTCTTAATTCAAGTCTGCCACTTAACTTGAAAGGCCCGAGACCTACATTTCAAATTTAAACTAATAGCTTCAATAATGAATTAAGGCTTTCAGCATATTGGGCTTCGAAGCCAGCCCAAGAAGAAGGAAAATCCATTCAGCTTTGTGTGTAAAAGCTGCCCAAAGTTGGGGCCTTAGAACGAGCCCAAAGTGATGGCAAGCAAGAGCCAGGACTCAGGATCGAGTCACCATAGGCTCTCAACTTGGTAAAATTAATTGATTTAAACGGATGATGATATTCTGGCCTGCTATTATGTAACTGAGCCACATTAGGCCCAATCCTTATGGTCCCAAACGGTCCAGGAAGTAATGCAAACAAAACCAATATTGATACATGAACATGAGATCAAAGATTTGATTTCCTAATTTAAAACATTTGCATCAATTAACATTGATTCAACTTGTAATCCAACTCATTTTGCTTCGCCTTTTAATTATAAATAAATGAACAAACTACATCAATTAACAGGTTTAAAACTAAGAAGAACACATGAACGATTGGATATTTTTTATTTTGCAGATCTCAAAGACGCTAGTCAAATGCCCTCAAAACTAAGCTATGGGAACTAAACACTAAAATGTGGAGTTGTTTCGAATATCTATTAACCACTGAAATAGATCTAATACAAGCACTCACAGTAATTTTACAATTACCTTCAGACTCTCGTAAAATTCAAACTACATTTGAAACATGATAGTAAACCTGTGAGGGACTTGAAGATTTATACACAATGGACAGTAATCAAATCTGATAAATTCCAAATTCATTCCTACATTTAAACTAAGATAGCTTGTAAAACTAATTTATATTACTATAGATAGCATAAATGAATAAAACAAAAATACAGTTCAACAGTCCAAGTTAATTACAGTGAAGATCTAGCTAATTAATAAAACTAATCGAACTACAATGAACCAAATGAATATGGATCAACATAAGAAAAACATGCACAACTCTTATTTTTCATTTCCAGTTTGAGAGCTACATCAGGGGAGATCCTGAACATGTACCTGGAGTTCACAATAAAAGCCAAAACAGGGGATGAGTGAGTAGCAAGAAGCAGCAGGAGGAATCAGTGTTCAGCAAGCACAGATGGACCCAGAAATAAATGAGGAAGACCAACTTAAACCCAAAATTGGAACCAGTCGTATATCAATGGAAAACAATTATCAAAATCCACACCAAGCTGACCCCAAATACTTGAATACCAACTAAGTTTAGCTCATTTTTAACTTTTGAATATTTAGGGATTTGTTAACAATGAAATCCTCAAAGATCTCAGGAAAACTTGAATGGAACAGCGTTGTTTAGGAGGTCTTAGCCGCCTGGAATTTTCAGGAGTTTTTCAATGCTCAGAAATTTGCCTTTGGTCTCAAGTAACAATGCCTTTACAGGCAAGTTACTAGGGCAACTTCAGATTTTAAGTTTACCCTTTAGTCCTTTCTTAGTTTCTCTTTTTGCTAAGTTACTCCCTAAATTCCTGGCTTGTTTTCCAAGCTAAACAACTAAAAACATAAAATTTCACTAAGACCTCCACTAGAAGCTTCCCAATTCTGTTGTTAAAGATTCTCTAACCCCAAATACCTAAACTACCCTCTCAGTACTCATGTTATTACTTCAGCAAACCAATGGTTCGAATTGACCTGATAATGAGACCAAGAGTGGGCTCAAACCTGACCCAATGACCCAAAATGACACAATTTACCCAATTAAAAATGTAAGCCAAAGTAATGCAAATGCTGAAATGATTTTAATTCTTTTAAATAGTTATGGATGGTCCAGTTCCGGACCTTTGGATCAAAATAGATCAACGGTCCTGATTGAGAACTCACTTAAACGAGGTCGTTTAGGTAATTAAGGGGTTGGACCGGATTGGGACGTGATTTGGGCCGGGTATGTGGGTTGTTTGGAACGGATTTAGGGGAAATTTGGTTTTGGCTTGGGTTTTTTGATGAGTTGGCCCAAAATTGAATATTTTTATTTAAAGACTCACTCTTTTCCTTTTTTTCTCATTTTTTTTATTTTTTTAGATTTTTGTTTAAATATAAAATTAAACTAAAAAGACCTAAATTAATTCCAAAACTAAACTAATTATTTTTTCCAAAAATTAACTAAGTCCTAATTTAAAAGAAAACTATGACAAATTCAATAATTAAAATTAAAAATGTAAAAAGAACTATTTTGTTATTTTCTTCCCATTTTTTTAATGTTAATTAACTTATAACCTAAAAATATAAAATTGGATCCTAAATGTAAATGCACTATTTTTGTATTTTTCTATGAATCATATAAATTAAACATGCACACAAAAATGCAAACAAATACAAAATTATGCAACTAATTTTTAAAAACTAAATAATAAAAAGCAAAATCCTAATTTTAAGAATTCTGTAGGAGTAAATCATGCGGGGCAAAAATCACGTGCTCACAGCTACCCTTTTTTATTCGGATACACGAAGGGTTTTCGGGTAAAGATAAATGAGCAATTATGAGGGATTTTTGCCCCCTTGGCACTCCATATGCAAACAAACACAAAATTATGCAATTAATTTTTAAAAACTAAATAATAAAAAGCAAAATCCTAATTTTAAGAATTCTGTAGGAGTAAATCATGCGGAGCAAAAATCACGTGCTCACAGCTGCCCCTTTTTGCTCGGATACACGAAGGATTTTCGGGCAAAGATAAATGAGCAATTATGAGGGATTTTTGCCCCCTTGGCACTCCATGAGAAGCATTTTTTTAAAAAATATCTGACCGAACCTTGCTTCAGAGGTTGCCTACATATCCTTGCTATAAAGGAATCAGGTCAGTGTAGTTTTGAAAGTTTTGGTAGCTTGGACTACTGGGAGCTGTAATTTCACTATTGTTGCTGCTGCTACTGTTTGCTGACCTCCTTATTACAGCAAAAAGGAAAATCAAAAGATAAGCTAGCTAGGCCTATCAACTACGAGTTACAAGATTCTCATCTATAAATCCCTTGAAGCTTGATCTTGAGTCTTAGTTGGTTTTTCCTGTTGACTCCGATCAGAATCTTGATGCTCGTCAGTTGCACGTGCTAGTTCTTTCTTCAGCTCTTGGAACAAAGCAGGACATGTAAAACTTGTGACTTCAATCAAATTTTGAGCAGTCCGCATCTCTGTCTACCTCAGCACTTTGAATTCACTTTTTTTTGTTCTTTTTCTTCTTTTATTTATTCTAGACTGAGACTCATTCGTTTGGTCATCTCGAACCCTGTGTCTCGAGGTAAAACCTGCTCAGACACCAAAACAAACAAATGAACAAAAATTTTCTACCCCAGTTTTCACTAGAAAAATTTCGTGAGTTATTTGCGACAAAATCTAAACTTTTTTTTAAAGCAAATAAAATAAGGATTGCATATATCTACAAGGTAAAAGATCAGGGGATAGAGCCCTATATCTAAAATGTCAACTCAGGGATTTGAGCACTAATGTTGGCGAAAAAGCGACTAGGGAATGGAGGCCCTATGTCTAAAAAGGCGCAACTCAGAGATTGGAGCCCTAATGTTGGCTAAAGGCGACTAGGGAATGGAGGCCTTATGTCTAAAAAGGCACAACTCAGGGATTGGAGCCATAATATTGGCAAAAGGTAAAAATCTCAACTCATGGATTGGAGCCCTAATATTGGCAAAAGGCGACTAGGGAATGGTGGCCCTATAGTCTAAAAATGCAACTCAGGGATTGGAGCCCTAATGTTAGATAAAGGCGACTAGGGAATGGAGACCCTATGTCTAAAAAGGCATAGCTCAGGGATTGGAGCCCTAATGTTGGCAAAAGGTAAAAGGCTCAACTTAGGGATTGGAGCCCTAATGTTGGCTAAAGGCAACTAGGGAATGGAGGCCCTATGTCTAAAAAGGCACAACTCAGAGATTGGAGCCCTAATGTTGGCTAAAGGCGACTAGGGAATGAGGCCCTATGTCTAAAAAGGCGCAACTCAAGGATTGGAGCCCTAATGTTGGCAAAAGGTAAAAAGCTCAACTCAAGAATTGGAGCCCTAATTGGCTAAAAGGCGACTAGGGAAAGGAGGCCCTATGTCTAAAAAGGCGCAACTCAGGGATTGGAGCTCTAATGTTGACAAAAGGTAAAAAGCTCAACTCAGAGATTAGAGCCCTAATGTTGGCAAAAGGCGACTAGGAAATGGAGGCCCTATGACTAAAAAGGAGCAACTTAGGTATTAGAGCCCTAATATTGGCAAGAGGCGACTAGAGAATGGAGGCTCTATCTCTAAAAAGGCGCAACTCAGGGATATGAGCCCTAATGTTGGCAAAAGGTAAAAAGCTCAACTCAGGGATTGGAGTCCTAATTTTGGTAAAAGGCGACTAGGTAATAGAGGCCCCATGTCTAAAAAGCGCAACTCAGGGATTGGAGCCCTAATGTTGGATAAAGGCGACTAGGGAATAGAGACCCTATGTCTAAAAAGGCGCAACTCAGGGATTGGAGCCCTAATATTGGCAAAAGGTCAAAAGCTCAACTCAGGGATTGGAGCCCTAATATTGGCTAAAGGCGACTAGGGAATGAAGGACCTATGTCTAAAAAGGCGCAACTCAGTCATTGGAGCCCTAATGTTGGCAAAAGGTAAAAAGCTCAACTTAGGGATTGGAGCCTTAATGTTGGCTAAAAGGCGACTAGGGAATGGAGGACCTATGTCTAAAAAGGTGCAACTCAGGGATTGGAGACCTAATGTTGGCAAAAGGTAAAAAGATTGATATTGGGGATTCTAAACTATCATTTTTTTTTTGAATTTTTCTTCTTATTTCTCCCTTTTTCATTTTCTTTTTAACTTCATTTTTAATAAAATGCAGGAAAGAACTTGGAGGAAACTTCCCTTTTGGATTGATTATTTGTTGCAAAGTTGTTTCTAGCTCTTGCACATCTTTCCCTTTTGGGTGCACCTGCTTCTTGCACGGTTGCTTGGACTGCACCTGTTTCAAATTTTTCAACAAAGAACAATTGTTAGTTTGAAATTGTGGTTGGTTTTGTAGCCTCGATCATCTCAATTGCTTGATCCCGGCCCTACTTCTGTCGAAAATCTCTACTGCTTGCTGGTTCTGAAGATTAATCTCTCTTTCGAATCGAAGATCTCAACCTTCAAGATTTCATGACAACTCGCCCGTGTGGGGTTTGACCTTTTCACTTTATTCTGCTCTTAGGACCTCTGTCTTTGACTTTATTTCCTTTTCAATATCTTTGCTTTGAAAGCATTAACATTCATGGCCAGTCGGGATTAGCTTGGCGCACCCGCTGAGGCTGGGTACTTTCTTTAGCTTTTGCTAGGCAGAGCCCTGTAAAACCAATCCTGCCACCTTTTCTTTGTAATAGTTTCGAAATTAGAGTTAGACCGAAAGGGATTCAAGGAAAAGTGAACAAAAGGCAAGAAGATGAATTTAAAGAGAAACGTCCCTTTCGGGGAGAAAAAACGTCTCTTAGTTTGATTGCGTCAGATTCCAACAATGATGTTTTTCAATTCCCACGCCTTTGCCAACTGATCGGAAGGACTTGGACAAAGTTTTTGGGTAAACAAAATCTTGGATGGAATTATAACTTTGGAACCGTTTTGGTAGGCTCATTGTCGAGCCATTATAACATCTGCCCCAGTTTCACCTTTTGGGGGACTTTGGATTTTTGTTTGGTATGACTGAACCCCAGATAGGCTGCCTACATATCCTTTCAGAATCAAGTCGAATGTAGTTCAGGAAAATATTTGTTTTTTTTGTTGTTTTTGTTTTTTTCTGTTTTTGTATTGTTTTCTTTTCTCTTTTTTTTTTCATTTTTCATTTTTTCATTTTTATTTTTTTTTTCAATAGTACTTTCGGGTTTTGAAGATGGTAATCAAGGAAGGGTAACCGGCTTAAAGGGTTTGCGAAAGATTGATAGTGTTTGGATAGCGGGAATGAAAGCCTTCGTCATCTCAATTGAACAAAGTGATCACCGCAGAAAGCCTAGACATAGTACCTTTTTACTGCATCCGCATTCACAACTACTTCAGGATCATTTCCTTCGATATCACTCAGATACAATGTTCCTCTCGGCAATATCTTTCTGATGATGGATGGGCCCTTCCAATTAGGAGCAAATTTTCCATTTGCTTCCTGGTGATGAGGAAGAATACGCCTTAACATGAGTTGTCCCACTTCAAAGTTCCTGGGCCGTACTTTCTTGTTATAAGCGCGGGCCATTCTTTGTTAGTACAACTGTCTGTGGCAGACCGCCACCATCCGTTTTTCGTCAATTAAGGTCAACTGTTCTAGACGAGTCTTAACCCACTCACTTTCCTCAATCTCTGCTTCAACGATGATCCAGAGAGAAGGGATTTCCACCTCTGCGGGTATTAGAGCCTCAGTTCCATAGACCAAAAGGTATGGGGTTGATCCTACCGATGTGCGCACCGTGGTGTGATATCCCAGTAATGCAAAAGGCAACTTTTCATGCCATTGTCTAGAGCTCTGAATCATCTTTCTCAAAATCTTCTTGATGTTCTTGTTTGCTTCTTCAACAGCACCATTGGCTTTGGGCCGGTAGGGAGTGGAGTTTCTATGCATTATTTTGAATTATTCGCATACCTCTTCCATCAAACGACTATTCAGGTATGTAGCATTATCTGAGATGATAGTTGCAGAAATGCTAAAATGGTAGATAAGATTAGAATGCAC
This sequence comes from Nicotiana glauca, assembly GCA_026770625.1. Taxonomy (NCBI): domain Eukaryota; kingdom Viridiplantae; phylum Streptophyta; class Magnoliopsida; order Solanales; family Solanaceae; genus Nicotiana; species Nicotiana glauca. Next base: position 57,920 of record MU720467.1, on the reverse strand, counting down.
AAAATCTACCACGGCTTTCTTAGTGACCAATTTTAGAGTGATGGTTTCAACCCACTTCGTGAAGTAATCAATGGCAACCAGTATGAATCTATGTCCATTTGAGGCTTTCGGCTCAATCGGCCCAATGACGTCCATGCCCCAAGCAACAAATGGCCAAGGTGCTGACATGGGTTGTAGTTTTGTTGGAGGCGCATGAATCAAATCACCGTGCACCTGACACTGATGGCACTTTCGGACAAAGTTGAAGCATTCCTTTTCTATGGTTATCCAGTAATACCCTACTCGAAGGATCTTTTTTGCCAAAACATACCCATTCATGTGGGGTCCGCACACTGTTGCGTGTACTTCATGCATGATCCTTCCAGCCTCTTCGACGTCAACACATCCTAACAAGTTGAGATCCGGGGTCCTTTTGTACAAGACCTTCCCACTTAAGAAGAAACCACTTGCATGTCGTCTAATGGTTTTCTTTTGGTCTCTAGTGGCTTGCTCGGGGTATTCTTACGCTTTCAGAAATCTTTTTATGTCATGGTACCATGGATGGGTATTTGGTTCTGCCTTAACCGTATTACAGTACCCATGCCTTTCCTTAATTTGGATTTCCAAGGTATCAATATGGGCATTACCTGGGTAGGACAATATCGAGGCCAGAGTGGCGAGTGCATCAGCTAGTTCATTGTGACAACGAGGGATGTACCTGAACTCTATTGACTTGAACTGCTTGCTAAGGTCTTCCACATGTTGCCGATAGGGAATAAGCTTAACATCTTGGGTTTCCCATTCTCCTTGGGCTTGCCGGATAATCAAATCTGAGTCTCCCATAATCAACAACTCTTCAATATCTTGATCGATCGCCATGTTCATACCCATAATGCAGGCTTCATACTCAGTAGTATTGTTTGTGCAAAAAAATCAAAGCCTGGTTGTGGCAGGATAATGTTGTCTAGTGGGCGATATCAAGATCGCTCCAATTCCAACACCTTTTGCGTTTACCGCTCCATCAAAGAACATTTTCCAAGCAGTAGTGTCCTCATATATTGCCTCGATTGAGTTTATTTCTTCATCCGAGAAGTAGGTGCTCAAAGGTTGGTATTCTTCATCAACCAGGTTCTCAACCAAGTGATCTGCCAATGCTTGGGCTTTCATTGCCGTGCGAGTAACATAGACTATATAAAATTCAGTGAGCAAGATCTGGCACTTTGCTAATCTTCCCATGGGCATCGGCCTTTGGAATATGTATTTTAAAGGATCCAACCTGGTTATGAGGTATGTGGTGTAGGCTTGCAGATAATGTCTCAGCTTCTGAGCGACCCAAGTTAAGGCACAACACATTCTCTCTAACAGAGTATACTTAGCTTTATAGCCGGTAAACTTCTTGTTGAGGTAGTAGATCGCCTGTTCTTTCTTCCCGGTTACATCATGTTGCCCAAGGACACAGCCGAAGAATTTTCCAAGACTATCAGGTACAAGAAAAGAGGCCTCTCTGGCTCTGGTGGGACCAAGACTGGCAGCTTTGATAGATATTCTTTGATCTTATCAAAAGCTTCCTGACATTCTTCCGTCCACTTGATTGCTGCATCTTTTTTCAACAATTTGAATATGGGCTCATAGGTGGATGCCAACTGAGCAATGAACCGACTGATATAGTTTAATCTTCCCAATAAGCTCATCACATCTTTCTTGGTTTTCGGAGAAGGCAAATCCCGGATAGATTTTATTTTTGTTAGATCTAGCTCGATACCTCTCCGGCTGACTATGAAGCCCAAAAGTTTGCCGGATGGGACTCCAAATGCACATTTGGCTGGGTTCAGCTTCAAGTCATATTTGCGCAATCGCTCGAAGAATTTTTCTCAAATATCGGATATGGTCATCACGGGTTTTGGACTTGATGATTACATCGTCTACATACACCTCTATCTCTTGATGCATCATATCATAGAAAATTATGGTCATGGCCCTCATGTAAGTCGCCCCCGCATTCTTCAGACCAAACGGCATAACTCGGTAACAATATGTACCCTAGGGTGTGGTGAAGGCTATTTTCTCTACGTCTTCTTCATCCATCAACACCTGGTGATATCCTACGTAACAATCCACGAAGGACTGTATCTCGTGCTTGGCGCAGTTATCAACAAGGATGTGGATGTTGGGCAAAGAGAAGTTGTCTTTGGGACTTTCCTTGTTCAAATCTCTGTAATCCACACACACCTGGGTTTTCCTGTCTTTCTTTGGGACTGGGACTACATTAGCTAGCCATGTGGTGTACCGGACCACTCGAATTACCCCTACTTTCAACTGTTTTGTGACTTCTTCTTTGATCTTGTCACTGATGTCGGTTTTAAATTTCCTTTGCTTTTGCTGGACTGGGGGCAATCGGGGTAAGTTGGCAACTTATGAACCACCAGATCAACACTGAGCCCTGGCATGTCGTCATACTACCAAGCAAACACATCTTTAAACTAAAACAGGAGTTGGATTATTGCATTCCGGGTTTTCTCGTCTGTGTGAATGCTTATCTTGGTTTCCTTGATTTCTTCAGAGCTACCCAAGTTAACCGACTCGGTATCATTTAAGTTTGGCTTAGGTTTATTCTCAAATTGTTCCAATTCTTGATTTATTTCCCTAAAAGCCTCTTCTTCATTGTATTCTGGTTCTTGGTTCATTATTTCACAATTAGACAGCGTGTTTGGATCGGGGCATGAAGTTCGCAAGCATGTCATGTTATTTAAAGTCGCATTATTAGAACTGAAAAGAAAAAATAAAAGAGAAAAATAGCAAAATCAGAAAGAAACAAAGAAAGATGAACGATGAAATATTAATTTCATTTCTTGGAGTTTTGAAGATAACAGGGTTTACATTTGGAAATTTAAAGACAAGAAACTAAAGAAAACATCCAAGTTACACCCTGGAATAACTCGTGATGCAGAAAAAGTAGCAGGACTGGTCTACCGGGACTCCCGCCTGATGGGAAATGGCATAGCCTTCCAGTTTTGCAGCTTAGCGCTCGGTCCCATAGACAGCACCTCGGCGATGCTTGTGCCCTCTCCCAGCTGAACAATGTGGGTTTTGTAGAGTATTTTCCTCATGGACCCACATATTTCTTCAATTTCTTCTGCCGTAAAGGCCTCATCATCTTCCTCTTCACTGTACTTCGGCTTGACAAAGGTTTCACACAAATGTGGCAGTGGTTGTGGCAAAACCCATGCATCCCTCATTCTTTCTCTCATCCGCCCACCTTATATCATCTGGGGTAGGTAAGAAACCTATCCTGAAGAACTTCTCAATTGTAGGCAGGGTAACTGGTTCAGCTATTCCTTGCAGAGATTTTCCAAGTCCCTTCCCTGGTTTGAAACCATGTCTAACCATTTCTTTGGCCACCATAATCGAGGCATTGGTTAAGACGGGTTGGGGCCACAGGTTTCCTTCTTCATGCTGGTCTGCAACTACGACTTCAAATGCTTGATAGACTATGTGCTCACTACCTTCCCTCACTTCTAGACATGGGACAGATGGGTCCCGATAGACTGACTATTCTCTCTCCATGGACCATGATCTCCTGATCCTCATGATCAAATTTCACCATTTGATGGAGGGTAGAGTGTACAGCTCCTGCAGCATGGATCCAAGGCCTTCCAAGAAAAAATTTATAGGACGTGTTCATGTCTAGCACTTGGAAAGTCACCTCGAAGTCAATCGGGCCAATAGTCAAAATTAGGTCAATTTCTCCAATGGTGTCTCTTTTGATACCGTTAAAAGCTCGCACACAGACATTGTTGGGCTGAATCCTTTCAGTCCCAATTTCCATATGTTGCAGTGTGGAGAGTGGGCAAATGTCTGCCCCAGAACCTCCGTCTACCATGACCCTCTTCACATAGTATCCCTCACATTTGACAGTTAAGTGCAAGGCCTTGTTGTGAGCAGCTCCTTCCGGAGGCAAGTCGTTTTTGCTGAATGAAATCTGATTGATAGAGAAAATTCTTTCCTCCATTCTTTCCAACTGTTCTACCGAAGTTTCAGCTGGTACGTATGCTTCATTCAGGGTCTTCATTAAAACCTTCTAATGTTCAGGGGATTTCATCAACAATGACGGCAAAGACACTTGTTCAGGATACTTTCGCAATTGATCAACCACTTCATAGTCTGCCATCTTCATTTTCTGGAAGAAAGCTTCCGCCTCTTTGGCACTTACAGGTTTCTTAGATGGGAAACGCCTTCTGATGGCATTGTTCACTTCTTCTATGTTGGAGTATTTCTCAACAGGGTGATATTCTTGAAGCTTCCCCAAGATCTCTTGGCCCTTACACGTAACCACCATCTTATGGTAATTCCATGGCACCGCAGCAGGGTCTGTCATAGGCTTCTATGGCGCGCATCCAATAACCACGGGCTCGTTCAACCTCGATGGCTTAATTTTCCCCCGCACCACATAGGCTCCCTTGGGTAAGTACATCTGGGCTCCCTTCTTCAGTTCAAATCTCTTTGGAGGGCTCAAAGCCAACTGTTTTTCTTTGCGGCCTCATGGAACATAAAGAACACCATCTTTGGGTGGCATTGCCTCTGTTCCTGTTTCAACTTTCTTTTTTGGTTCTGACTTGGTGACTTTATTCTTTTTTTCCCCTTTATCTTGCTTCGGGGAAATTTTTGGCTTTCTCTCCGCATCAGCAATAGCAATTATGGCCTTTAGTGCCGGATCAAATTCTTTATCTTCACAAATCATTCCGATTGCTGAACCATTATTATGGGTTGACAGTGGGTTGTTAGTCATATTGGGGACATCCTCATCCCTTAGCACTATCTTTCCTTGCTCTATCAAGTTCTCCACCGCTCTTTTTAAGGTCCAACAATCATCTGCATCGTGCCCTTCTACTTCTGAATGATAGGCACATCTGACATCGGCTTTGAAAGCGGGCGATGTTGGGTTTTGCCTCGTTTAAGGAACTGGTTGCAGCAGACCCATTTGGACAAGTTTTGGAAATAGAGTGGTGTAAGATTCACCAATTGGAGTAAAATTTTGCCTCCTGGGTGGCTCACGAGGAGGAAAGTTATTCTGTGGAGGACGGGGATTGTAGTGGTTTTGGTGAAGAGGCTAATTTCTTGGAAATGGAGCTTGGTTTCTATTGGCATGTTGCTGCGGTCGTACAAAAGGTTGAGCATTCATGACCGCATACGGTTGAGGAGCATAGGCCATGTCTTGATGAGGGTAATAATGCTGAGGGGTTCTTTCTGAAAACATGGGTCTAGGAGTGCAATGTCTTCTTGCACCCGAGGCTGCCATGGATGTTTTTTCTTTCTTCTTACCCTTTTCCATTCCTCCAGACCCGTCTTGAATGGCTTGGGAGGTTGCTCTAATGGCTGATTGGCTCAGAATTCTGCCTGTTTTCAATGCATTCTCCACCATTTTACCAATTTTAATAGCTTCGGCGAACGGTTTGCCCATAGCTGACATCATATTTTGGAAATAATCAGCTTCTTGAGCTTGAAGAAATACCGTGACCATTTCAACCTCGTCCATTTGAGTCTTTACCCTTGACGCCTGCTCACACCATTTGATTGCATACTCCCTAAAACTCTCTGAGGACTTCTTTATCAGATTTGCCAACGAGTTCCAGTCTAGAGCAATGTCTATATTGTACTGGAACTGTCTAACAAAGTCTCTCGCGAGGTCATCCCAGATGTGCCATCGAGAGATATCCTGATCCATCTACCACTCGCAGGTAATACCCACCAAACTTTCCCCAAACTAAGCTATGAGCAATTCTTCTTTTCCTCCGGCTCTTCGCAACTGATTGCAATATTTTTTAAGGTGAGCAATGAGATCACCGTACCCATCGTATTTTTCGAACTTCGGAGTTTTGAATCTGATAGGCAAATGCACATGAGGGAACATGCATATATCGGTATATGACACATTCTTCTGCCCACTCTAACCCTGCATGTTTTTTAGGCTCTGCTCCAGGCTTCTCATCCTCTTTGCCATTTCGTCCTGTTCGGGAGTTTTGGGAGTCTTGTCCTGTCCTGTTGTAAACCCAAATAGAGGTGGCTGAGAATAAGTGTAGGTGGGGTACTGGGGAGGCTCCGTTTGGTAAGTAGGTGTTTGGAATGTAAAGGCTGAAGGATCAAAAGTGGGCCTAGGCAGTGCATGTTGTGTTGTGGCCGAGCATGGGGGAGCGGTGAAGACATTGGTAGCCGCTCTGGATATGAACACCTGGGGGCGAACCTCAGAAGGTGTTCCTATGAAATGAGCTGGTATGGTGGGCTGTCCTAGTGAGGTATTTGGATGACTGATGGGAATGTTGGAGGTACCCCCTGATCTAGGGAGCAGTTCGGGGAATCCGGGGATGGCACTTGGAGGCTCCCTTCCATTCATCCATGGATCCCACATATCCATGACCCTAAGATGTAGGATCGTGTTTTCTTCAGCTGTTGCAAATTCGGAGGCTGGAATGCCCGAGATTGGGCTATCTTCTGGGATGGGAATTGTTGGCAAGGTCATTTCCGAAGACATTTCTGTGCTCCTCTTTGATCTGGTGAAGTAAGGATGTGAGGCTAGTTTACCACAAAAAACCAACCACCGTTTCTATAAAACCTGGACTGGGTGTGACAACAGCAAATGGTTAGTTTGAGACAAATAACAAATATGTAATCGCATGTTGGGGTGTGATGCACCTATACAGTTAAATGGGTTTCTACATGTTTTGCAACGGTTGCATGCATCATACCGGCTTTTCCTTATCCTTTCCCATTTTCCTCTCTTGATTTCCACTCTCTTTTCCTTGCTTTTCTTTTCTTTTGTCCTTTTCTCTCATTTTTTCTCATTTTTCTTTTCTCTCCCTCTTTTCTTTTCTTTCATTCTTGCCTTTGCTTTTTGCCATGGTTTCTTTCTCTTGGTTTTCTTATTTTCTCTCTTTTTTGTTTCTTTTTGTCTCTTGTTTTTATTTTCTTCTCTCCCCTTTTTTTCTTTTCTCTTTGGGTTATGGTCGGGTCGAATCTTATGGAGATTGACTACGTATCATAACCCCGCATGAATCAGACCAAGCATAGTTCTTGAAAAATAAATGCGAAAAGTAAAGAAACAATTTTTTGGGGAATTTTCAATTTTTCATTAATAAAAACTTCTATTACAAAAGATGTTAAACTACTCATCTTCTTGGAAAGGAAAACTACAAACAGACTCGAAAATAAAACAAAATACAGACTCAATACCTGAAAGATCAGGAATACATTAAAGCTTCAACTACTGGGGCTTGCGGGGTGTCATTCGGCCTCGCCGCGGGCCTATGTGCGAGACCCCCTTGTAGTTGCTCCAGATCATTCATAACTCGGTGGACGAAAGTCATCACTGCAGCATAGAAAGTGGTACGAGTCATGTTCTCACATACTTGGCACTTTTTGGTAATGTAATCAGCGATGGTTCTGATCCTTTCTCTAATTTGGCCATTTTCCTAAAGTAACCGCCCTATCTGCTGGTTTCAGGCCTCCAACACTTAGGAGTCATGAAAGTGCTGATTTTGCAATTGTTGTATGTCTTTCTCCATTTGGGCCATCAGGATATTTATGGTCCCTTCATAATTTCTCTTCATTTGCTGCACAAATCGTGCTCGTTCTTCTGCTTTCTTTGTCCACTGTGCCTGGAGTTTTGCTAGATTATCTTCAGACTTTTCCAGGTCTTCCTAGCACTCGAGGACTTTATTTTTTAGACCACTTATAAGACTTTCATCAACCCGACTTCTCTCCGGGTTATTGGTAGCTATTTTCATCTTTCTAATCTGAGCTTTAAGGGATTCATTTTCCTGGGCCAGCTTCTTCTTTTCTCCCTCGTCTGTGGCGGTTTGAACATCGTTTTCAAATTGAAGCTTCACGACTTGCCTTTATAATTGGATTATTTTGGATATGTACTCATTCTCCATAGTTAACCAATCCCACTGCACCTGGGCCCCATCGGTAAATTGTTGGACATGTGGCCTCTTTACGGGCCTTTCTGGAATCTGGAATCTGGAATCTTCTGCCGAACCAAATCATGTATTTAGGGTCCACTTGACCTCTAGCCCGATCTCGCACTATGGTCTTAGGTTCAAGAAACCTACACTCATTCCATATTTTGCAAATTTTCCCTTCAGGAAATGCGGCTTTTGGACCTAGTTCAATGATATGTTTACTCAAATCTTCATCATTGTTGATATTTTGAAATCTTCCTAGTTGTCGTAAGACCCTATATGGGAGCATAGGGTTGAATGCTCCGGATGGCCATCAAGAGGATATAAGACACTTCAGCCAACGTCTATACTGCTTCAGTAACAGGAAGTCATCCAAATGCCCACTCAATTTTGTCAGCAGTCAAGGATCTCAAATGTGATAGCCAAGCTTCAGTACCCTTAGGGAATTCAATACCTGCCACCCGGGTTTCAAATTTTTCAATGCAACTCAACCCGGTCAAACCATAATTCATGTACCCAATCCGGTGACAGAGGTGTTCTTGCATCCATAACTGTAGTAACAAATTGCAACCCTGGAAGAACTTTCCCCCTTCTCGGCAGATAGTCAAGGCTCGATAGATTTCAGATATGATCAGAGGGACCACAGTGATGTTGGCTTTCTTGATTGCAACATCGATCATTCTCACAAGACCTATCTCTATGTTCCCATATTTCCTTGGACAAATCACAACTCCTAAGAATGCTACCATGAAAGCTAAACCCCGCCTTGCCTCCCATTTGTCTTTGTTTCCGGCATGGGTTAACCAGTGTTTGGCTTTTCAAAACCTTGGGGGTTACAATATCGATGATACAAGAAATGGAGCGTGTAATACCCTTCAGATAAGCTTCCATCCTGAATATCCAGACTAATACTTAGAAAATCCAGAAATCTATGGGGGATACCGGTCTCGGTGACAATGGATATCGACTCCTGGGTTCCATTAAGGCCTGCATAACCCGCAACCTCCTCCAATGTAGGTGTGAGCTCCAAGTCAAAGATACGGAACACATTGCAAGTCAGGTCCCAAAAAGGTATTAATGCTTCAATGATGTCCAGCCTTGGCTTGACGTTCAATAATCCGACGAGGCCTCCCAGAACTTTTACCACTGTTTCTCTGCTACCCTTTCCTAGATCATTCCACCACATGTGGAGCTTCAAGGGGATCTCATTAAGGACTGTGAAGGGTTCAATTTCATTCGTGCTCATCCTGCACATTTATTTTGACCTAAAAGGAAAAGTGACCATTTTTCAAAAAGTTTTATTAAGGAAAGACAAAAAAACCGGCTTTACAGATACGGCCTTTTAGCACTTCGGGGAAAAAGATTTTAAGGTTGTGCCCGCTAGCCGTTGAAAATGACACAAGGTGGTTGTTCTTGCAAAACAGCCTTCCGGCGTCCTTTTGAGAACATTCGGCTTATTTTAGGCAAGAATGGCATCACCTGACTTATTTATGACAAAAATTAAAATTTTGTTGTTTTGGGCTATTTTTGCAAAAAAGGGTAGTTGGACCCGATGAGGGTTGCCTACATATCCCATATCCGGTGGGAATCAAACTGGCATAGTTCGGTCAGATTTGACAAAACCAACTATTTTTGAAAACAAAAATCTTTCTTTTCTTTTTCAAAAATCCTGCAGAGTTTCAGTACTATTTGGATATTGGTTTTTCAAAACAGGTGACTATCCTCACTTAACCCTAGCATTGCTATTTTCTTTTCAACTCTCTCCCATTATGTACAAGCCAGTCAACATGCAAATCCAAAGCAAATAACTATACAAGTAGCAAGTAGGATGCATCAGGATGGTCTTTTCATTTCAGGTCACCTGTCCTAGATGGAGCTAAACCCTGTGTTGAGTCCCCTAAGTCAAATGCACATGATGCAAACAAACATTCCTACTAGGGATCCGATATGAGGCTTTGTTATACTGGGTTTAGCCCTGGGTTTATTGTTCTAGACCTAGCTTACCCGAGCAGATAACTCGAGCCGGGGGGGACAGCGTACCGGGGATACAGAAGCTCCGACGGCTAAGCAACTTGTCCGAACCTCGTTTTAAAATGGGATAAGACTCTAAACAGAAGAGAAGTTACACGAAGTGCACCCTTATCCATGATGTAGAAGACTCAGAGAGAGGAAAGTTCTCGTAGCAGTTTATATATACAATTCACCAAATATCAAAGCGGTAAAGCATTTAGCACATTAGGATGAAACATGTGGGGAAATCAGATAAAGCCAATCATAACAGTTATTCTAAGGTCGAATTCTTGAACCCTGAACCGAAATTCTAGGTTTGGTTTCCCCAACAGAGTCGTCAGAGCTATCACACCTCCTTTTTTACACACCTACCCCGAAGGATAGTGTATAAGGGATTTTTCCACTTTAAGTGACATTATTCGAAATGAGATTATTTAATGATCAGAGTCACCACTTGGGATAGGTTTGGCTTTTGGTGTCCCAAATCACCGATTTATCTTGAATCCCAAATCGAGGAAATTTTTGACTTTCCGAGTGAAGTCTGCGAACCAGAAATTCTGACTAAGGAATTTTGTTGATCCCGGGGAAGGTGTTAGGCACCTCCGGATCCCGTGGTTCTAGCACGGTTGCTTAAACTATTATAATTGCCCTAATATCCGATTTTAAAACATGTTCATCCTATAGTGCAATTTAAAATTATTTACCGCTTTTAATTAATTTTTACGGAAGATTGAACGTCGTTTAAAACGTATTTTTGGATCACGTCACATGAAATGCACCCGGATCCGAAATATATTTTATTCAACATTTTAGGATTTGGATTTGGGTCGCATGAAATGCACACCCAAGTTTAAGAAAGTAATATTATTAAAAGACGCGCCTACAGCAACTAACGCGTTGTTAACTTTGCGGGAGGCCATAAAAATTCACTAAACGCCTACAGCAACTAACGCGTTGTTAACTTTGCGGGAGGCCATAAAAATTCACTAAATGGCACGTCACGAATTCCAAGTATTTTAAAGGAAATAGTTAAAGAGGGTCACGTAATTTGTGAATTTTGTTTGGCGCGGTGCACCTCAATTTATTTTAAAGGACGCCCTAAAATGAACTATTATTCTCTATTAAGGTTGTCTCTAAAAAAACTTAATTAATTAACGCTATGAATTAACTATTATTAAAAGCATTCAAGAGAATTCGGGCCTCAAGATCAAGTCGAAACTCAAACAAGGGGATCTCCATTATTGAAGACTTCTTAATTCAAGTCTGCCACTTAACTTGAAAAGCCCAAGGCCTATATTTCAAATTTAAACCAATAGCTTCAATAATGAATTAAGACTTTCAGCATATTGGGCTTGAAAGCCAGCCCAAGAAGAAGGAAAATCCATTCAGCTTTGTTTGTAAAAGCTGCCCAAAGCTGGGGCCTTAGAACGAGCCCAAAGTGATGGCAAACAAGAGCCAGGACTCAGGATCGAGTCCCCACAGGCTCTCAACTTGGTAAAATTAATTGATTTAAAGGGTTGATGATATTCTGGCCTGCTATTATGTAACTGAGCCACATTAGGCCCAATCCTTATGGTCCCAAACGGTCCAGGCAGTAATGCAAACAAAACCAATACTGATACATGAACATGAGATCAAAGATTTGATTTCCTAATTTAAAACTTTTGACATCAATTAACATTGATTCAACTTGTAAGCCAACTTTTTTTGCTTCGCCTTTTAATTGTAAATAAATGAACAAACTACATCAATTAACATGTTTAAAAATAAGAAGAACACATGAACGATTGGATATTTTTCATTTTGCAGATCTCCAAAACTCTAGTCAAATGCCCTCAAAACTAAGTTATGGGAACTAAACACCAAAACGTGGAGTTGTTTCGAATATCTATTAACCACTGAAATAGATCTAATACAAGCACTCACAGTAATCTTACAATTACTTTCAGACTCTCGTAAAAACCAAACTACATTTCAAACATGATAGTAAACCTATGAGGGACTTGAAGATTTATACACAATGGACAGTAATCAAATATGATAAATTCCAAACTCATTCCTACATTTAAACTAACATAGCTTGTAAAACAATTTATATTACTACAGCTAGCATAAATGAATAAAACAAAAATATAGTTCAACAGTCCAAGTTAATTACAGTGAAGATCTAGCTAATTAATAAAACTATTCGAACTACAATTAACCAAATGAACATGGATCAACATAAGAAAAACATGCACAACTCTTATTTTTCATTTCTAGTTTGAGAGCTACATCAGGGGAGATCCAGAACATGTACCTGGAGTTCACAATAAAAGCCAAAACAGGGGATGAGTGAGTAGCAAGAAGCAGCAGCAGGAATCAGTGTTCAGCAAGCACAGATGGACCTAGAAATAAACGAGGAAGACCAACTTAAACCTAAAATTGGAACTAGCCGTATATCAATGGAAAATAGTTATAAAAATCCACACCAAGCTGACCCCAAATACTTGAATACCAACTAAGTTTAGCTCATTTTTAACTTTTGAATATTCAAGGATTTTTTAACAATGAAATCCTCAAAGATCTCAGGAAAACTTGAATGGAACAGTGTTGGTTAGTAGGTTTTAGCTGCCTGGAATTTTTTAGAAGTTTTTCAATGCTCAGAAATTTGCCTGTGGTATCAAGTAACAATGCCTTTATAGGCAAGTTACTATGGCAACTTCAGATTTTAAGTTTACCCTTTAGTCCTTTCTTAGTTTCTCTTTTTGCTAAGCTACTCCCTAAATTCCTGGCTTGTTTTCCAAGCTAAACAACTAAAAACATGAAATTTCACTAAGACCTCCACTAGAAGCTTCCTAATTCTGTTGTTAAAGATACTCTAACCCCAAATACCTAAACTACCCTCTCAATACCCATGTTATTACTTCAGCGAAACAATGGGTCGAATTAACCTGATAATGAGACCAAGAGTGGGCTCAAACCTGACCCAAAATGACACAATTTACCCAATTAAAATTGTAAGCCAAAGTAATGCAAATGCTGAAATGATTTCACTTCTTTTAAAATCTAGATTAAACAATTTATCAACTAGAATTAACTAAATTAATAAAACTAAATTAAACCAATCGAACTTAAACAAACTAGGCCAAAAACAAGATAGCGGACAGAAATCAATTATAACTAAAATTCATCCAAATTTCAAATTACGTACTGGGGAAAAGGAGAATCAAGGGGGAATGGACAAGAACTAAGAAAACAAAAGCAATAAAAAGAAAGATAAAAAGGTTAAGACACTTACTAAATTTAAGCTCGACCTTGATTGACTTTTCGATTTGAATCACAAAAAGATATTAATCACCTGTTCTTTGTCAAGAACAGGCAAATAACATCGCATTGTGATAATCTGGAATGCTCCTAGACACTGGAGAAGTACCCTTTCGATTTGGCTTTTAGGGCTGGAATTGTAGATCTAGTATCCAGGATATTTCAATTGGATTTGATGAAAAATAGTTTGAGATTTGGTGAGAGGGGGTCAAGGTGAGCCCATGGTGTGATTTTGGGTGGGATTAGAGGTGCGCCGTCTGACACGACGGAGGCGGCTGCTAGGGTTTCGTAAATTTGAGACGTTTGGGTGGGATTTGAGAGGGGATATTTACAGATCTATGGTGAGGAGGAGGGGATGATACTATGGTGTGAATTTGGGGACCATTGGAGATTCGCCGCCAGCGGAGGTGATTTCCGACCGGCGGTTTGCGGTGCTAGGCGGCGGCGTTACGTCGGGGATTGGAGGGGGTCTGAGAGACGGTGAGTGAGGGGGTAGAGGGTGATTCAGACAGTTAAATAGTTATGGATGGTCCAGTTCCTGACCGTTGGATCAAAATAGATCAACGGTCCTGATTGAGAATTCACTGAAACGGGGTCGTTTAGGTAATTAAGGGGTTGGACCGGATTGGGGCTTGATTTGGGTTGGGTATGTGGGTTGTTTTGGACGGATTTAGGGGAAATTTGGTTTGAGCTTGGGTTTTTTGATGAGTTGGCCCAAAATTTAACATTTTTATTTAAAGACTCACTCTTTTCCTTTTTTTTCCTCATTTTTTTCCTTTTTTTAAATTTTTATTAAATATAAATTAAACTAAAAAGACCTGAATTAATTACAAAACTAAACTAATTATTTTTTTCAAAAATTAACTAAATGCTAATTTTTAAAAAAATTATGACAAATTCGAAAATTAAAAGTAAAAATACAAATGAACTATTTTTGTTATTTTCTTCTCATTTTTATATTGTTAATTAACTAATAACCTAAAAAATAAAATTGAATCCTAAATGCAAATGCACTATTTTTGTATTTTTCTGTGAATCATATAAATTAAACATGCACACAAAAATACAAACAAACACAAAATTATGCAATCAATTCCTAAAAATTAAATAATAAAAAGAAAAATCCTAATTTTAAGAATTCTGTAGGAGTAAATCATGCGGGGGAAAAAATCAGGTGCTCACAAAAATATGTCCAATTATTTCTTTAAGATTCTCTTAAAAGACCAAGTTTGACTTCGGTCAACTTTTTGGGAAAATGGACTCGGATTCCAGATTTGACTATTCGGGAGGGTCCGTGAAAAAATATGGGACCTGGGCGTATGCCCGGAATCAAATTCTAAGTTCCCTTGCCCGAGTAATGAATTTTTATTGGAAATTATTAAATTGAAGTTTTAAAGAATTAAAGAAACTAAGAAATCATTGATTTCCTAGGTATCGAGCTCGAATTTGGTTCTGAAGCTTGGTACATGTCTGAAATATCAGTTAAGACTTGCCCGTAAAATTTGGTGTCAATCCGAGTAGTTTAAGGGCGTTTTGGCCCGTTAAAGGAGAATTAAGAACTTGAAGTTCATTAGTTTGATTCATTTGGTTTTAGGGGGGTGATTCCTAGAATTAGCGTTGTTTTGAGTGATTTGAGGGTTCGAGTAGGTTCGCCTCGTAATTTCAGACTTGTCGGTATGTTCGGGCGGGGCTCGGGAGCCCCGAGCGTCAAACGAGCAAGGTTCGAGTGAAGTAGGAAATTTGAAGAATAACTAAAGTTTTGCTGCTTCTGTCATAACCGCATCTACGGTTCTAAGACCGCAGATGTGGTCAGTTTATCGCAGAAGCGGCCAGTGGCCAGGCCAGGAGAAACCGCAGGTGTGGGTCTAGACTAACCTCGGCGAAATAGTGACGAGGATAGGAGCAGACTACCAAATAAACCTATGCGGTTAAATCATATCCTGCGAAAAATAAAAGCAAATATTCACAGTTAAAGATAGGGAGGGGAAGGCATGCTACGAGGAGTATCAGATAACAACAAAATACCAAAGAGGAATGTAAAAAACCCATTATAGGATCTCACCCAAACACTTAGGCAAGCCTTAGGTAATAACAACAAAACTGAACCCGCTTTTTGATTAATCAATAATTGCTACAACCACCAGGCAGGCCTGATTCTGACTTCTTATCTGAATTATGTAATAAATTGGTCTGCTTCAACAGCTAAACTCCCCCCTTTGTCTTATTATTTTAAATTCTGACCTTAAATGGGTTTTAAGTCATGCTACTTTTTTTTGTGCTTTGCTTGAAGAGGTATATTTGAGCCTCTTAATTGTTTATATGTCTTCCCCAATATGCAGTCCTATATGTTCTTGTTTGTCGCTTAGTATTTTGCCTTTAAACCTGAGAGTCAGCCTAGAACCTCCTTCTTATAGGAATAGTAGTCCTAAATTCCTCTGGGAATGATAGGAACGGGACGGGTAATAGCATGCAATAGAGGTCGAGATCAATCCGCGCTTTAATACCTTGATGGGGTGGGAAGGGTTGTAAGCACGTAATTTTTGCCCTATATGAAAATAACTCCTAAAAATAGACGAAAATAATTTTAATTAATTTTTAGGTATTTTTCTTTATTTAGTTGCATTTCAAACATTTTTTAACATTTTTAAAATCATAGAAAAAAATAATAAATAAATAAAAATAAAAGTGTCACATTTTAATTTCATGCCACCTTAGGCTTAATTTGCATTTAGGAATCAATTACATTGAGCTAATTGTG
>MU720467.1:0-23959 GCA_026770625.1 Nicotiana glauca | reverse complement strand
ATATTAAAATAAATTTTAGGCTAAATAGTAGGAAATAGAGTAATCTCTGTTCATGGGTTAAATTGGTTTGTGAGCCATGAGGTGATTCGGGTTAACATGAAAAAGGAATCTCAAAGTAGTTTGGTAAAATAATTCATAAACTCCGTAATTTGCTTTGGATATATAATAATTTATCGTAATTATGGGTATGGTTCCCGTGACGTAGTTGTAATGCTTAATTTCTAAAATTCGTGGGTGCATTTTATGTAACCCGATTATAACGACTCTGGATAATTTCAGTGAATAAATTAGGATTTCCTTTTTTAAAGACGAATAAATTAGAGAATCGTAGTTTACTTTAGGCTTGCCTTTAATAAAAATGAGATGAGCCTCACTGCGTTAAAAAATAATTGCGGGGCCCTCAAATAAGTTTCTATGTAAAAAATTTTAGATTCGGAAGGACCGTTTAGCGAATTTCACGGTCTTTCCCAAAGTTAATAGACGTAGATGTTTTAGGCGCGATTTATAATACACTTTCTCAAGTATGGATGTACATTTATGTGATCCAAATCTAAATCTCAACGAAGTCGAAATGTATTAAAAGCCACAGGCGTACTGGTACGGTGTGGTCCGAAATACATTTTCGCGACGTTGCAATTCTTATAAAAATGATAAAGCGGAATACTAATAAATGCACATAAAAATGGAACATATATAGAAATCAGATAAAAACAAATACAATAGTTGAGCGACCGTGCTAGAACCACGGAATTCGGGAATGCCTAACACCTTCTCCCGGATTAACAGAATTCCTTATCCGGATTTCTAGTTCGTAGACTGTAACAGAGACAAACTTTCCTCGGTTCGGGATTAAACCGGTGACTTGGGAGTTGGGACACCATTATTTTCCCAAGTGGCGACTCTGAAATTTAAATAAACAAATCCCGTTCCGACTGTCCTTAAATTGGAAAAACTCCTTCCTTTTATTATATCCCTCCACGGGGTGTAGTAAACAGCGGTAAAAAGGAGGTGTGACAAGGGTCGATATATATATGATGACCGGTGCACTAATACCATGTGTAGCCCCTCTTTAGAGGAGTGATTACTGGGTATTGCATTGATGTGATCCATATTACAAATAAACTTAGGACCTTTTCTTGTATTCGTGAGCATGTTTAGTTGTAAATATTTCAAAAAAAAAACCTTGTTTTATTTTTTCCAAACATTTATGTATTCAAAATCCCCTTTTATTTGAGCCTTATTTGTTTACTTGCTAATTGCACAAATTCACAAAGAACTGTCTGGCGGGGAACCACACTAGTGGATCCTGAGGGGTGCCTAACTCTTTCTCCTTGGGATAATTTCAAGCCCTTACCCTATCTCTGGTTATCAAAAAGGTAGTTGTAGTTGAACTATATAGGTGTCCTAATGCACCATAAATCATTAGGTGACGACTCTTTAAAAATGCAAAACCCAGTTCCCAAAAGGAATGAATTTTCCCATACCCAAATGTCATAAACCCGATCTCCCAATGCGAAGAGGGAAAAAGGGGGCGCAACACCTATCACACATTGTATAACCAAAACACACGAATCTAACACAAAGGATCATGTCTCAACATAACTCCGCTACAATGCATGACCTATCTAAACGATGGTCCATATTATGTACCTCGAGCCACCCTGCTCAAAATCACTATTCATGAAAAATTCGACATCAAGCACCCAAAGTGCATTACCATAACCACGGAGAGCAAATAACATAATACCATAATCAGGAAAGAACATAGCCAACGCGCAATCAATCATACAATACCCAAATACTCATATCGCTCAAATTTCACTATAAAGCTCAAATAGAACCGCACCATATGTGCATATAACCAACAAATCACAACTGCTCGTGGCATAGAAGAGTAACTCACAAATCATTTCAGAACACGAGTAAGCTCAACAAACAACCAAATGGCACATCTCTCAGCAATAGTAGTAGGGAGCCAACTAATCTGACTCGGTGTAGAATACACATCCTACTTGGGCCTACCAATGGACTCCCAAATCAACTCTGGTCACCCACAAATAAATAAATAATCCTCCGAAAATCCACAATTACTGAATCATAACACATACTATCACCTGAGTAGCTTTATCCACACTTCATAGTCTACAACCATGCAACAATCTGCTCCTAAGAGCTCCCAGTCTCCGAATCCATAGAACACATGAATCACCATATCTGATCCCCACTCCACCGCCTGAATGTCTAAAACATCTCTCATACACGATCAGCCCGCGAGGAATACTTCTATAATTCTTCTGTGCTATAAAGAAAAATTTGAACACCAGCAGTCGATCAACTAGGAGAGTGCCGCAATACCAATAATGTATCCATAAATCAAAACACATCCCCCCTTCTGAAATGTACTCTCTCATCAAGCCATACCAAATAGTAATGTTATTTACCTAGTTATCTGAAACTGTCCATGTTGCCTAAAGAATCATGACCTTCCCTTCAAAACTGAACCGTGATCTTACATATGCAAATCTCAATCCTACACAACACACCGTATATACTATGCCATCATACGAGAAATATGAGAACTTCATAATTCACTATGAGTCACAAGCAACTACTCACTCAATTAGCCTAGAATTTTCCATTTTATTTCATCCAGAGAAAATCACTATACATCACATGCTCCTCATACCAGTAGAAAATTTGCATCTCAAATCGTGGTAGAAACCATCGAGAACTCTCCGAAACCCATTTGCACATAGCCAAACCATCAGAACTGAATCTCTATAACTCAACCAACCCACGCAGGCCACCAAAACCCAAGAGTACCGCCACAAAACACATGTAAAACTCACTACCTCATAAGGACCAAAAGAGCCAATCACATCCATTACATGCCGATCCAACCTACTACCAAGCTGTCCTATTTATCCTAGTTCCTTCTGAATTACCTTCAAATCGATACTTCTCCTTGCCATAATACCACAATCCTCAACCAAGACTCATCACACGAGACCCTAGCTAAAACCACACCGCCCTAAGGCTCATAAGCCTTTGAATGCTCTATTAATCACCCCAAAAGTACCACAACTGAGATACCCACTCTGAAGAGACCTTCTGCAAATCTAAAGTCATTACCTTTGCATTCATGATACTGATATGTAGAATCCATAATGATATAGAAATGCCACAAGTCCTGACATCCTCCAATATGAATCTTAGTTTGTAGCCAAATACACATCCTTAAGATTCCAATTGCCACACTCAAATCTTGAATTCATTTGAACCATTCTCGAGAGTCTTCCACTCTACTCAATTATACTGACCAAACGAACCGAACGACTGGTTCCCCATTAGCAGTCCAACACCCAAGGAAGTAACTCCACCTTAATGTAACCGAATAAATTCTTGCTCTATACACATTACATCCTTTACCAATAACAACTCAAATCGTTCCGTGATTCTCATATACCCATAAAGTTTACCCAGAATTTCCTTAACTCAAGTCATCCTCGATCTCACCCTCTACAAAACATAACTCATTCATAAGTATACGCCAAATTAGAACCAATACAACACATAACCGTGAAATTAACTTATCAATAGCAGACTCCCCTACTTGGCTCAAAGCCATAGATTAAAACATACCATAACTCCCAATGCCCATACTTTATTACAGCTATAATATCGTAGTGAGATTCAACTAAATCCTCCATATTAAAACACACCATAACTCCCAATGCCCATACTTTATTACAGCCATAATATCGTAGTGAGATTCAACTAAATCCTCTATAAGTTCATGCAACACAAACCATATAATGCCTCAAATCATTGGCAAATATCGTATTCATCCTCGTAACAGTCAAGCCCACTCTCATAAGCGATCCAAAATCAAATTGCAACACATATTTCACTAGTAAAAGAGAACTCCCAACAAATAATCATAGGGATCACATAAACCTCAAGATACCCCGTAGGAATTTGCCTCAAACCGACCTCTCTCTATACCCTTCCACAGTCATAAACATTACGTAATCACTTAATCTTCCTGAGTCTGAACTCATATCACGACATGAAATCTACTTCACTCCTCAACTAATCAACATGAAAAGACCCTTCAACACACCCATAAATCGGGACTATACATTAAATCAAGATGGAAATCAAGCCCCAAATAGTTCTTTCTACATTCCAAGGAGACCCTTCTCGTCACATTCAACCATATGGACACATCTCGCAGTCACATCATACTCATCATGTAGCGATCTAGCCATAAATTCTACGAATAGGGACACTTCCGGAAATATAAATCCAAAATCACCTACTCACACAATCAACACCTCTATGCTCAAACCACACTCAAAACCCTGCCTCAAGTCCTCCAGACTGGCTATCATTAGCATACCAAAATTACATCTCGCACCTCTTCCATAAAATCACAAGCCGTCGATGTATAGTTGATACCGAGCGCTCACATGCGCATACGAATACGTGGAAAGAATTCAAAGAGTTACGCTTCAAGCTGCATCAATATCGCGTGATAAGGAAATAAGGATGGGAAGTATATCCTAAATGTCCTGTAGCCTTTCAAAGATAGATATGGACGTCATCATACCGATCTGCAGGACTCTACTAGACATTTCCTCATTACTTGTAGAACCTATGAACTTGGGGCTCTGATAGCAACTGTCACGACCCAAAATCCATTGGTCGTGATGACACCTAACCCAACCCGCTAGGTAAGCTAACTATTAATTATCCAATTTTAATTATATTAACAAGACAATTAAATGAACGTAATTTACCGAATTTTATACATTTTCCAATGACTGGTAGTACAATTCATGAGCTTCTATGAATGGAGATTTACAAAGCAACAATGAAACAAATACAAAGTCTGTTTGAAAAGTACATAAACAGAGTTTTATAAGCTAAGGCTACCCCGAACAACAAATACGAAGTCTGTTTGAAAAGCACATAAACAAAGTTTTATAAGCTAAGGCTACCCCGAACAAAGGAGGCTGCTACAACAGGAATGCTGGTACATCTTCAAGTCCCGCACCATCGAGCACAACAACAATATCAACCAACATCTGCACTGTCACGCCCCAAACCTCGGGGAGCGCGACCAGTGCACGACTGAGGGAACCCGATCGAGCAAGCCTATCTAGCCTTTCATACCCGAATCATTCTATATACGAAGAAGTAATACTTCACCAATTTTTAAACACGTGAGGGAGAGTTGTCATATAAATGCATAAACATTGCTAGTTAGATTCTTACTTAAAATATAACATGCCATAGTTAAGTTCCCAAGAGTACATAAGTTGACAGTCCAGTAGAGAAAAGTTTCAAAATACAACGCGATCCTATGACCACCCTGGCACCCATACATGACCCAGTTAAATATCTATGGAGCCTATAAGGATACAGAAGACCAAAACAATAATGCCGACGACAAGGCCCCGGCCATACCTTAAAATATGGAAGTTTACACAAAGAAGAACTACAAAACCCTTGGGAGGAATGGGGGCTCACCAAGACAGCTGTGAAAGGAGCAAGAGAGCACCACTATCTGCGATCGACACTATCAGCAACGGAACCACCTACATTCATTCAAAGATGTAGCACCCCCGGCAAAAGGGACGTTAGTAATGTCGAATAGAACTAGTATGTAAGGCAAACATAATTCTTAATAGGATGAACCATGAACAAATCGAAGGCAGTTATACCATCAACAAGTGTATCATAGGATTACGAGGAAAAACACCAAATAAGGTTCACATGATTCCAGTTAAGTCTTTCCATTCCTTTAGGTTAATGTTCTTTAGTGCCAAGTGCCATACTTAATATATAATGCCACCGTGATTTTTACACGGAGTCCGATTTCGGTCCGACCGGCTAAGCCATCCCAAGTGAGACATATCCAGGTCCATAATGATATTCAGAAATCCAATATAAATGCCACCATGTATACAACATGGCGTCCGATCTCGGCCCGATCGTCTAAGCCATCTCACTTGGGATATAACCTCTTTCAATTACTCCTTAGTTCCAATTTCCTTAATTCCATTTTTCCCATTACATAGTACAACACCTCTTTTTGTTAATTTATTTCTAGGCACTTGGATACAACACAAGTGTTCCCTTTATTAATTTGTTCATATAACTTCATCATCCGTGTCGATAAGGGGGCTATCATATAAGACATGCACACATAAGAAAATAATGAACACTTGGAGAACATAATCACATTTTCAACTATCATAATTTCAGAATAAACACATAGAACAATTTTGGGACGAAAGTCTGTCACCCAACACATTAGCAATTCATCAAGTATGATCAATTCGAAACTCACGCCAACTATTTGGACACTAAGAATTCCAACACTAAGAAGAAGAAGGTTAGCCATACATACCTTAATGGAGCTTCCCTTAAATCCTTACATTAAATTCTTGACTTTCCTAGCAACTTCGATCTATTTTATGAGAATTACAAATTAAGCCAAGAATTAGAGACATGATTAAAGTTCTAGCTCATTTGAGCATATTATCAAGCACTAGGTGTGCATTGGTTTTAGGACCCCTTTGTGAGAGATTTTTATCACCTTCCACCCCAATTGCTATCTTTTTAACTCATAATCTTCCCATACCCCATTGTCACTGATGCATGTAAGATAGTTAATTCCTATACCCACGAACTCACCCCTGATCACTTATTTTAATAGAATTTCAAAATTGTAGATTAGGAAACAAGTTCTTACCTCTTAGGATGAATCTAGTAGTTTTTACTTGATAATCTTCAAGGGATTAGTCAAAGATCAAATGGGGACTTGATGAAGACCACCCTCGTTCCCTCTCTAGAACTTCCTCTCTCACTCTATTTTGAGAAAAATCGCATAAAAGGGGTCTAAGGGGGGTGTTTTTAATGGAATGTGATCGGGTTTTAAAAGTTAGAAAATAGGAGCCCTGACAAAATCTGCGATCGCATAACGGACATGCGACCCGCAAAAGGGACCGCAAAAATTGTCCCCAAAACTTGAACAAACTGCTCGGGTATGCGACAAGAATGCGGTCCGCATACCTATTCTGCGGTCGCATATGCACTGTAGAACTGCCACCCGCAAAATGTCAAGGGAATTATGCGATGACTATGCGGCCCGCATATTGATTATGCGATCGCATAATTGGCCGCATAGTTGACCTCAAAATTAACCAATACACTGTCTGACTCTACGGCGACTATGCGGTCCGCACAGGTATATGCAATCGCATAATGGACCGCAGAAACGCACTTTTCTAGAGAAATATTATTCCTTAACTTTTTAATGCACAGATCACTCCAAAGGGTCCGAACTATGACTTTCTAACACATATTCCTAACTTGGCACTATGAGATCTCGGGTTTTTACGTAAAAATTTCACGGGGCCTTACATGCACGCAATGTGCATAAGTGTAGTATCAGTACAACCGACCCAATGTACTGAGTAAGTAACAAACCTAACCTTAGGTTGAAAGAAGTGACGAGCTAACACGAGATCGAGTCTAATGCCAATATTTCCACAACAGTTCATAACAACATAAGATTTTCGTTAAAAAAGGATATCTCTAAAATAAAATACTCAACTCGTTTACAATTCCAGAAAATGATCATGCTTTTTAAATATCTCACTGAACGAAAATCCCAAATCTCTTACTGAAAATGCCAAAAGTATGAGTAAGTTTGAAAACTGTAATTTTTTCAAATATCCTTTCCACAATAAATAAAATGTCTCATTTTCTTTCCAAATAACAAGTATAAAGTGCCTCTCCATACCTACATATCAATGCATATAATAAGTAATGAATGACGTGATACTATCTAGCATGAGAAAAATACATCTCTATGCATGTATGTCATGTATGCATGTAAATGCCATGTATTTTAGAGATGATACATGTACTCACACTCTCAGAGTAGACAATCTCATTGCCTCACATCCTCTCCTACTAAGCTCAATACTCAGCACACAAATCACTCAGCACTTTGTAATAACCGCTGCGACGTGCAACCCGATCAATATATATATATATATATATAAAAAAAAAATATATATATATATATAGAGAGAGAGAGAGAGATAGTTGACTGCTCTCATTGGGGGTGTACAGAATCCAGAAGGGCTCCTTTAGCCCAAGCGTTATATCGCTGCGGCGTGCAGCCCAATCCAATATCGCTGCAACGTATAGCCCGATCCATATACATATATAATCAATATATCACTGCGGCGTGCAGCCCGATCCATATACAGAAATATAATCAGTATATCGATGTGGTGTACAGCCCGATCCCATAAAAAATAATATATATAATATGCTGCGTCGTGCAGTCCGATCCAAAAATATAACTCTCACTCGGGCCCTCGGTCTTACCCAGTTATGAATCTCTCCAGTCTCACTTATGGGCACACAATATCATGAATCTAGCCCGATAACAATAAAATAATGTATCAATAACAACAACTGAGATTGAGATATGATATGAATGTATGAATATGACTGAGCACAAAATATCAATGGAAATCAGTGAGATGACAGCCAGAAATAACCACTATAGGTACAAACAGTATTAGCATTAGACCTAAACAAAATATTTAGCATGATTGATAGCTCAATTATTTTACCACATGGTGAAAACATAAATATCCACAAAATAGGGCAATATACAGGGACATGGGAACAACAGAGACCCAATTCACAGGGTGCACGCCCACACGCCTGTTACCTTAGCATGTGCGTCACCTCAAAACCAATCACATAACACATAGTTCGGGGTTTCATAGCCCCAATACTAAGCTTAGAAGAGTTACTTACCTCTAACGAGCCAATACCAATGCGATGCTCCAAAAATTTCATCCCACGCGTTCCGACCTCCGAATAACTCGAAACTAACCAAAAAAAACTCAAATACATCAAACAATGCTAAAGAAAATAATCTTAATCCAAAAAGGACAAATCTTTAATCAAAAGCCCAAAATCGACCAAAAATCCCAACCCGGGCCCGCACCTCATAATCTGACAAAACTCACAAAATCCATCAACCCATTCAATTATGAGTTCAGCCATACTAATTTCACTCAAATCTGACTCTGAATCAGTGTTCAAAACCCCAAAATTCATACTATAAAACTTTAGGCCAAAACCCCCAATTTCTTCTTTAAAATTCATCAACCAAAAGCTAAAATCGAAGATAGATTCATGAAATATAACCAAAATCGAGTAGAGAATACTTACCCCAATTCATATGCTGAAAAGCGCCTTGAAAAATTGCCCAATTCCGAGCTTCCCAACTAAAAATATGTTAAATGCACAAAACCCTCGTTTTAACACTGTTTTACCTCGTTTCTTGTGCCAAAAGATCTCGAAACTCACGTTTGATACCTTAAATGGATTTATTGTGAACTTCTGGTCAAGTTAGGCTCTTGAATCACTCCATTTGACCTTATTAAAGGAGATATGTTGGTTTCAATATTTGGAAATAGTGCAGCTTTTTAAATACGCAGCAGTGGTAGTTTTGTAATTAATCTGAAAAATCTTCCAACCCAATTCTTAATAAAATGACCACAAAATCCTTATACGATGTCCAAAGTTAACGATTATTTTTGCTATGGCTTCGTAAATACGATACAAATTTAACGCTTCAATTAGAACAGAAATCGGAGCTCATTTGTTCAATGTGGTGTATGCTTGAAGAAACGACGTTTAAACGTAACAAAAACGAGCGCAACACAACCCAAACCTATCTGAAACTCACCTGAGCCCCTCGGGATCCCGTCTAAACATACCAAAAAGTTTCATATTCTAATACAAAATACTCGAGGCCTCAAATAATACATAACAATATCAAAACGACTAAATGCACCTCAAATCAAACTTAATGAACTTTCGACTTCCAAAAACTCACGCCGAAACATATCAAATCAAATTAGAATAAATCCAAATTTTGCATATAATTCCTAATACATCATACAGAACTACTCGTACCCCCAAAACTACCGAGCGAAGTGAAAATGCTCAAAACGACCGGTGGGGTCATTACAAATTTGGAGATGATAAAAAATGAAAGTTGTAGCCCTTTGAGTATAGTTTCCATAAAGGTGAATCATTTATCATTTGAACATTTGTAGTTATGATCGATTTATTGAATGCTAGTACTGCAGTTTTTACCTTGAAATAATGAGACAAGTCGCATTTGAGAGATGCAACTTGCCTGGGCAGATTGCTTAAGATTTGGGAGTTCAACTTTTTTGCTCATTTTTGAATATTAAGTCTCGGATTTGGGCGATTTCAAAGGGATTTTTCACGAGTTTGAACTTGGTAAGTGTTCTTTACCCTAAATTGATTATATTTCATGATTCCATACTTATTTACATCATGAATCAGTAAATTTAATGGAAGAAAATGAGATTTTTGTACAAATCTTTCAAAAATGAAAATTTCTGATTTGAAGAGTGGTTTGATATCAGAATTTGATATTTTTTATATGGTTGGGCTCGTCTCGAAATGGGTATTCAGGTTTCGAAAATTTTATCGAGTTCTGAGACGTGGGACCCAATGTTGACTTTTTAGATTTTAATTCGAAAAATTAGCAATTTCATATGGAATTGATTCCTATAATTCGTGTTGAGTATATTGAATTGTTTGTGACTAATTCGAGGTTTTCGGACACTAATTCACGAGGCAAGGGTTTATTAAAATCTTGAGTTGGTTGCGAAGTGAGGTAAGTGTCGTGGTTAACCTTGACTTGAGAGAATAAGACTTGTTTATCTATTTGCTATGTGGTTCAGTGTGCGGGTACAATATACATGTGAAGTGACGAGTACATATGCTTTGTGGTTGAGTCAAAGCATGCGGGTGGAACCGGTTCTTTGTAAATAATTGCCGATTTAATTAGGATAATTATGTTTGAGTTAGATTTTATTTATTTGATTATTATTCATGAAATTATTGCTCATTTAATTATTGTTGACTATTTTGGAAGGTGAGATTAGTACCATGGTATCAAATTGAATGATAAGTATAATCTCCGCATTTAAAATACTCTTCCGAATTTATATTATCATTGTCATGGTAAGGAAGAGTGTAAAAGCACAAAGGGTGATGTCGTGCCAATCAAATTATTTATTCATCATATTGTGGTAAGAAAGAGAGTTAAAACACAAAAGGTGATGTCATGTCATTTATATTATTTATTCATCATTTCATGGTAAGGATAAGAGTAAAATCGCGAAGGGTGGTGCCGTGATTTTATATTATCAGCTACCTATTTTGATTGTTGATGAATTATTTGGCTGCTACCTGACACTTTTCATGTTGGAATTTTCATATCATTCCCCTTCGCATGTGTCCCTCCCAAATTTGTAAATTGTTAATTACTGTGTTAATTATTGTATTCAAATAAGGAAAAACGCCCTCATAGTTACTAAAACTTGCATCCGATTTTTATTCTTTCGGCATTTCCATATAAACACCTTAGTGGGCGTTTGAACATAAAAATTGTATAATTTTAAAACATGGTGATTATTTTTTTCAAGTGAAAATAGTATTTGAAATTAGAGTTGTGTTTGAACATGAATATAATTTTAGGTTACTTTTGAAGTTTTGTGAGTGATTTAAGTGAAGATTTTGAAATAGCTTTTTGGAGTTTTTAAAATTTTTGAAAATGCATATTCAAGTGAAAATTGAAATTTTATGAACAAACACTGATTTTAATTTTTTTTTAAATAAATGGAAAAAGGGGATTTTTTTTTATGTCCAAAAGGGTTCTTAGTCGTTTGACACGAGGGATAAGAAAAATTAATCCCGAAATTAAATTGAGATAAATTTATCTTACATTTGGTTAAGATAAAATTGTGATATAATTAATTTTATGATTAATTATTCTGGAATTACAATATTTTTTGTAAAATAGAATAATTAATCCAAAAATAACTAATCCAAAATGAGTAATCATAACATTTCTCAACCAACGAACTCCTCAACAATAATAAACCCCTCCGTGCACTACAACCCAGCTAAGCCCCCAACTATGGAGGACCCCGCCACAAAGCGCCGATTTTTGAAATAAACCCTAGCCCCGCTGTAACCGCTTCTACAATGGCTTTCACTCTCACTCTTCCCTTGTCTCCCTCAACTTCTCTCTCACCCAAAACCAATTCCCTAATAAACAAATGGCCACTTCACTTCCCCAAATTACCCTTCCGATTTCCCAAAAACTCCCACACTGCCATTTCCTGCTCGGCACAGAAGCCATTTATGACAGAAGAGAACATTCTAGAAGCTGTAGCTGATTTTAACGGAGCAGAGAAATCGCTTCCACCTTGTGTGAGAACTTACGAGAACGACTTAGCTCGACTCAGCTTAGTTGGCGCTGTTGACTTCCAGCAGGCTCTGACTGCTGCTGCGGCGGACGGCGGTGAAGCTGCTAATGAACATATTGCCGCCGGTATGCCAGCTATGGTTGTTGAAACGTTGTTTCCTGGGCCTTGTGATGAGCATAGTACTGTTTCTACTAGACTGGTGAGTTTATTTAGAGGCACTAATGTAGTTGTGCTTCTGTTTGAATAATTAGGCTTCATGCGTGCATATGTGAAATTAATTTCATTTGCTTAGTCCATTGGGAAATTAAGTTTAATTCTGTATATTCTAAATGATTAAGTGAGGGCAAGCCTTGGTGCAAAAAATTAAGAGGCTGAGCCAGAATTTGAAGATTATGAGTTTAAGATCTTAGTCCGTTCTAAATTAATAATTTGTACACATTCAATGAATTTCTTAATATTTATTTTAGGTTTGGAACAAAGCTACTGTTTTCGGCTGAGCCCGTAAATCAAACACTAGCTCCGACCCTGGCATCATTAAAGTTGCTCCTTTAATGGCCTATGGAGCACGAGTTTGAGGCGTGAAAAAAGCCTCTTTGTAGAAATGTAGGGAAGGTGCATACTATACATGCCCACTCTTCCCCTGTCCCTGTGGTAGTATGGGAATGTTTCGTGGCATCATTAAAGCTGCTCCTTTAATGGCCTATGGAGCACGAGTTTGAGGCGTGAAAAAAGCCTCTTTGTAGAAATGCAGGGAAGGTGCATACTATACATGCCCACTCTTCCCCTGTCCCTGTGGTAGTATGGGAATGTTTCGTGCATGGGTTAGGCCCTGTATCCTACATCTTTAGACTCACCGACAATAGGCATCTGTTTATAATTACAAAGGAAGCAGCACTTTTTTGGACCTGATATTCATTAATCTTCACACTTGACGTGGAAATTAGTTGTCACAAATCATCTTAATGTAAATACGTGGTGCTAATAGTTCTTCGAGACCTAGCCAGAGCAGACATGAAGGCTTGAAATGTGTTGAGTTCTTTTGAGAACAATCCAAGTAAATTAATTTGTCTCCAAAATGCTACCTTGTGCATGCCAAGTTTTCTTTCGGTATGAGCCAAGTATGGATCTTTGCTTCTTTTATGCAACATCAAATTATCTTTTTGGTCTGAACTAAGTGTGGATAATAAGCCAATGGTTCGAACTCGTGACGTGCGCATTACCCACACATCACGTACTAAACTCTTACCATGCACTCTTACTACTAAACTAAAGGCCCGGGGTCTGTATTTGTATGCTGCTTACATAGCTCATAGGATGATTAAGCTGTTATTCAAGCTGAAATATGTCCAGCACAACCAATGTACCTTTTCCTTCCATTTATAGGAATTTTCTTTTCATATTTGTGGAAGTAGTTTTATTATTCGAAACCTTTCTTTTAAAGAAGCTAATGGAGTAACAAACAAGAGTAGTAGATCATATCCTATGAAAGAAAAAATAGAAAAAGAACAATAGGATTACATATATAATTGTGGTCGTTGGATGGGTTGTAATTATTCAATCTTTCATTTGAAAGGGACCTTTTCTTTGTTTTTTAAAATATTTGTATTTTTACTCGAGCAGTTGATTAACAATTTTCTTTTAGGTTGTTACACACACACACACATACATATATATACACTACTAAATTTAAGCCATTGCTTATAGCTTGAAGCCTTGGTGTTGAAGTTAATAATGATGCAGGTGGTCTTCACTTTCTTTGCCGAAGTTTAATGCCTATCGTCCCAGATATTGGTAGACGGTTGCCCTTATGTTTGATTTGGTTGCATGTTCTGTTTATTGCTAATATGAATAATGTATTACAAAATATAATTATAGTGTGTCTAAAGCTTGACATTCTGGCAGTTCTTACCTGCAAGAAAAGTTGTGGAGAAAGCCCAAAAGCTTAAAAGTGCCCTAACTAAAGAGATTCTGTCAGGCACGACATCTACAAATATACTTGCCATGACATTTAGGCAAGTGCTTCTGCAGCATCTTTGGAACTTTGAACTGGTACTTTTTATACCAGGAGCAGAAAGAAATATGGATGATCTTGAAACACCTAGACAGGTGGGGAACTTTTTATTTTTGGATGTTACCTATGCCTTCTCCCTCCCAGTCTGTGTTTCTATCTTTTTAAACTGTCTTTCGATTTCATTATACTCTTTTGTAATATCAGATTTATAATGTCTACCTTGCAGGTGCTACATGATACTGATAGGTTCAGTTCTGTTATTCCTTTCCTATCAGCAGGTACCTCCATCTTTTGCCATCACCTCATCAGACGAACGAATCATTTCTGTTATTTCAGAGGTTATTTGTCTTTCTTCTCTCGAAAGCACTAGAAGGCATTTGCTTAAGGATACTCCTGGAGGAGCAGTGCAGAAGTTTTTCCCTTGGTTTCACAAGCATAAATGTATTGTCTCAAAAGATTCCTCTGTTACTCTATACAACTTACTGGAATCTCAGATAGTTGCAAATGCCAATATTTTGCTCCAGAAATTTTCTTCAGAAAGGGCAAATTACAGACCAAGGGAGGGAAGATGGACGAGCAACTGGTTAACTTCAAGTGCATACTCCAAATTGGAACAAATTGGAGGCCCTGAATTTATTTCTTGGCTGAGCGAGTATGTACCTGCTTACAAATTGGAGATTGATGCTGAGAAACTTTGCAATGTGAAATTTGAAGGGTGGAAGGAATCAGCAACAAACACATGGGAGGTTTTCCTAACTCACTCCCAAATGGTAGCTCCATGTTCTCTGCATCTCTGTCTTTTGCATCTCATTGAGGGTTAATGGGACGTCTATTATACATCAGATACTTCATCAAAAAGTTCTATATGAAGATAACTTAGATAGGTCCTTTATATTTTGGCATCTGTTAGGCAGGACATAATCTAATAGATGTTACTTACCCTTGGTGTTTAATGTTGTTTTCGTATTTGTGGACGACTATCCAGAGTTCCATGTATTTTATGAGTATTTGTTTCACTGTCTTGTGCTTTGCTTTGTCGATTGATTAATTCACAACCATTAAATTCTTCCAATATTTATCTGTGGCTTCCCTGGCATCAAAGGAAAATCAGTCACCCAATGTGGAGTTTGTAAGCTCATGCATTGGTAGTAAATTTGCAAATGGATTACCTTCTGCACATTTCATTTTAGATTCATTTTCCCTTCCCCTTGAGAGCTCAAGTAAGCGCCACTCAAGATACTTTTCTTAATTGCTCTCTGGTTCCACACATATGGTTATCTTTTTTTGTGTCAATATTATTTGGACAAAAATGTAGATGCTGAAGATATGGCCACTTTAGTCTTCTACTCTTTCACAAAGGCTTTTTCCCCAAAGCATTAGGTTTTAAATTTGCAACCTTGACTCTAACGGTGAGACATGTATTAGGTCATCCTTTTTATTTTAGTTGATAAGCCCTCCCACTAGATGTGTCATGTGTGTATTAATAGCGCTAGGAACTGGAGTGCATGAAGTCAATCGACTTTTTCTAAATGCATCAAGTGCTTCTATCTTCCTAGACGTTTTGTTCTGCTTATAAGATTCAGATTAAGTTTTGGTGTGATCTACTTGAACAATTTTCATGCAAAGTCCGCACTTGCTGGGCATGTGATTATTTCTGACAACTAGTTTTTGTTGTTTTACTTTTTCAGGTTGGTCTAAGTGACATTCTAGATATGTATTATGAAGATGTCTATACACTTCCCAACAAGCAGTTGTCATCCGGTGTTGTTGCAAAATCTTTCAACTTGCCCTCTAGCAAGGTATGGCATGTGTTAGGTCTTTATATGCCTGCTTTATTTGCTATTATCCATGAAGTGATAATGAATCACCATCATAAGTGAGCTACTTGAAATATTTGAACTCCCTTTTGGAAAGGGGGAGGGAGTCCAAATGAGAGTGTGTGTGCGCGTGGGGGGGCGGGGTGGTGGTGGTGGTGGTGGTGGTGTTAGCTTTTGCTCAAATAGTGTATGTGTTTAAAAAGTAATTGTACAAAAACTATATTTAGACTTAGTTATTAGCATTTGAAGTCGTCGTTCTAAATCCAAAAACCATAAAGTTGAAATCCTGGCTCCACCTCTGAGTGTGCGCGTGCGTCTAACACGTGAGGCATTGAATGGCTAGTTGGTGTCTTCTGTGATCTTGCCTTCACATTCACACATTCTCTATCTGTTGGGAGTATGAGATATGGATTTAAGTTTGCTTTTCTCTAAATGACTACTTTAAGTACAAAGGATATCTTGTTGAATCAAATGGACTATAATATTTTCTCTTTTTGGATTCTAGAGAAGCATTTCTATGTCAAAGGCAATCTCCATGGTCCTTGCAAGTGGAATTTTTCTTGTTGCTATAAGAGTTCTTAGTCAATGTTATCTTCCTCATATCCCCAGTAGAAAGAACTATCACCAGGAAATTTATCCAGTCAACTCATGTGACATGATCTCTATTCAGCATCAGTCTATGGCATCTAGCAAGGTACGGATGTTATTAGTTAAACTGGCCTTGTCTTTTCCGAGTTCATTTGTTGTCTGACTGTTCTGTTTTGAACAGTTACTTCTTCAAAGTAGTTTACCTCATCTGTGCTTAAAATGCTAGGATTATTTATTGAGAATTAATTGGTTTTCCTCAGCAAGAAGATGAAACTAATACTATCCAATTCTTTTAGTTGTCCAAAATAAGAAGTTTCTTCCATATTTATTTGTGCTTCATAATTATTCTGACTAGGGCTGTTCATTCGGATCAACAACAACAATAACAACAACCCAATATAATCCGACTTAGTGGGATCTGGGGAGGGTAGTGTGTACGCAGACCTTACCCCTACCTTGGGCTAGGGAGGCTGTTTCCAAAATAGACCCCCAGCATCCTTCCCGCCAAGAACTTCCCACCTTGCTCTTGGGGAGACTCGAACTCACAACCTCTCGGTTGGAAGTGGAGGTTGCTTACCATCAGAGCAACCCCTCTTGCCTAAATCCGAACCGATCCATTCAATTTCAAATTTTGGATTTCGGATTGGATCGGATTTCGGATTGTGTTTATTAAAATTTCGGATTTCGGATCGGATTCGAATTTGTATATTTTAATCCGATCCGATCCGAAATCCAAAATTATTAGGGTATGTATAAATACTACACTTTAATTTTGGATAGTCAGTACTTCCTTTACATCTTCCTCCAAGCTATTACCATAGTACTCTCATAATTGCATAAACATGAATTTTTCTTAATGTATTGCCTCTTTT
Source organism: Nicotiana glauca (assembly GCA_026770625.1). NCBI lineage: Eukaryota > Viridiplantae > Streptophyta > Magnoliopsida > Solanales > Solanaceae > Nicotiana > Nicotiana glauca. The sequence goes on along the minus strand of MU720467.1, from coordinate 6,312 downwards.
ACAAAGAAATATACATATTAGTCTGCAACTTTGAGACATAATAATCCGATCCGAAATCCGATCCGATCCAAACTTTAAAATCTGATATATTTCGGATCGGATTCGGATTGCATTTTCTAGAATCCGAAATCCGAAATTCGAATCCGAAATATGCTAAATCCGATCCGATCCGTGCATAGCCCTAAGTCTGGCCATCTAATAGATGACACAAACTTTGCATTATTCTCCACATTTATCTATTTTATACTAGCCATTCTTTCTCTTTTAATCAGCGGGTAATATTGTTCTCACAGTGCCAAGTGCTCTTTCTTTCTGTAGTCGGAAGAATATTGTGTCTCGATCATTAGGAGAATCAAAGAATTTTACGATTGGCCTAGAGACATAGTGATGGGTTCTGGCAGCTCTGCATCGATTGGGGAGCTTCCAGTATACCTGAGGTATGAGATGGACCCCAAAGATTTAGATCTTAATTCCAGTTCCACGCCTTCAGAAGGAATTGAAGATGAGATGAAGGCAACTGCACAAGATATTGCCAGTTATCAGGTCTCTTTTTTGGATACACTTTCTGGGTTTATTGCCTCGTTATTTCTGTTGTGAACTTAGAACTACTACAATAATTATAATGAGCATTAGCATGGTTGCATGCTAGTCATTATCAGAATCAAGGACAAGGTTAGGCTTTGGTCGTATGAACATCGAACCATGTATTTTCAATTGGGAACAAGTGAGGAATATAAGAGCTAACAACTGCATTTTATGGACATGCATAACTAAACAAGCTAGCTGTCAATCTTGAAAACTTGATCTAGCTTAGGTCTTCCCACAATCCTGTTCACAACTGTAGGACCCCCTTGATAAATAGTTTACTATTTCCTGAAATTAGCTATTTAGGGTCAGATTTGCATTTTGAGTTAGTAGGATTTCTGAATTACAAAAATTGAGCACTGAAGATAGTCATTGCTACATTGCTTTTTCTCTGCTCATAACGCTTTTGATTTTAGCTTTTCTTTTTTTTTTTCCTGTCAAAGCCTTTCTGTGCTCTTTTTTACTAATTATTCTCATCTGGATTTCAACTCTTGCTGTATATGTGTTTAGGTAACTTCATACCACTTCTAGATGTATATTTCTTTTCTGCCGCTTCTAAAATATTCCTTGATGTCAATTCTATTTTCTCTCATGCTTAGTTTCTGTGGTTGGGTGTTCCAAGTCTATAGTTGCCAGTTAAACATAAGGCTATAAATTTGTCATGAACATTTTCAATGACTAGTTCATATGTTCCTGGAAGTCATTGGGTTAGATGTGTTTATCATAGTTGATGTTCTTATATACGTATGCCAATCAGGTTGTTTTGTCTGCGGATGGTAAAATTGTTGGCTTCCAGCCTACGAGTCGTGTTGCTGTTAATCAATGGGCAGCAAACCCTTTGGTGAAAGAGCTCTATGGAGGGACAAAACTTTCTCCTGGTATACTAGCATTCACAGTTGCTTTTTCTTTAATTGATTGTCTAATCCTATGAAGATATCATTAAGGAGTATTCTTGGATGCAGGCTTGATAGAACGAGGTCTCAAAATAAGCCACCCTGGTGATGTTATTGTACTGGAATTATTGATGTCAGTAAATCCTCAAAGTTCTTTTGCTTTGGTAAGACCAGTTAATGCGATTGCTGAAAATTGTAGTTGAACATGTCTGCACCTTCACATTCAATACTTGTACAACTAGTTAAAGAGATGGGCAAGCCTTGTTCCAGGTATAAAGGATTAGGGGAATTTACAGTACCTTGGGTTCCATGTTTACTGAACTGTCATGTGAGTTCTCTTGGCATCACTGCGGAATAGTGTGGTTGAAGAAATGAGACAATATCTGAACTACTTCTTAACACAACCCAAAGGAAGAACTTCCTCAGTCTTTGTAGGAAATGTGTCCACTCACAACGCAGCGAAAACCATTTTGCAGAAGGGAGTAAAACACAGTCCATCCCTAACCATGTAAATTCAAAGGCCTTCCTCCCCTCCCCCCGGGTAAGCACCCAAGGAAGATCAACATTGAATATATGTAACAACTTTTGTTTCAGTGTGCGCAAACTGGCTCGGAAACTACGGTTATTGAAAAAAAAAACTTCTGTTCCATGCAAGAACTGCTTCCTCTAAAATGTTATGATCTTTCTGGTTTCGACTAAACAGAGAAGCTTTAGCCAGGCATCTTTGCTCAGTACTTCAGTAAGATGTTACAGAAAAAGTTCACTGTGAAACCACCAGACCTATGATTTGAAAACGAAAGACTCAGTTCCTCATTTGCTGCATTCCTTAACTTCTGAACATATACTAAATGTTGATGTTACCATTAGCGGAAGATCATGAAAGTGGAAGAACTAAAAATTGCTGAAAAATTGAGAGCTTTTTGAAAGCAATTCTATTAAACTAATGACCCCCAATGTGTACTTCAGAATTTTAATCTATAAAATTAACACTAACAATCAATTCGATGACCGCGCATTTGATTGGTTGGCGAATGCAAACCCCAAATTTCATATAGGCTCTTAAACGAGGCATTAAAAGACCATCTAATATTCTCAATTTTGGATATAGACTCCCAATATTAACTGTCATGGCTTCGCATCATCTTTGCCGACCAATATCAACAGCCATCAACAACACCACCAACCAATACACAACCTGTCACCAATAACAGCCTTTGCGGCTACCCTTCCCCACGCGATCTCCATTCTCAACCATTAGCACTAAACTACGAATCATAACTATCAGCCACCATCATCAACCATCTGCAGTAGCCATCATTAGTCACCGCCACCAATCATTTCCATCTCCACCACTAGCCTCCACTCACAACAGTCACTGCTAACAACCAATAATAGCCACCTTCACCACTAGTCACGGTCACCGGCCAATTCTCCACCAGCTTTCATGCACATCCATCACCACCAACCACTTCCATCGCTAGCGTCCACCATACACCATGCGCGTATGTCACCTCTTGTCACCATTGAACAACCACCATCGGGACACCCTACGCCACCACAATTCCTCGCCTCTTTCACCAACCACGACCCACCCCCCTATAACTATCATTGCTATCCACCACCACCGCTAGCTTTTAGAGTGTGATTCATCAAATCAAATAGTTTATACAATACCATATAATTTACAGCTTGTTTGGATGGTTGTTCCTCGTATCGTATTGTATTATTATCCCAAAACAATGTTTGTTTTGATTGTTTCATTGAAATTGATTTTATTGTATTGTTAAATCCATTGTTGCGGAATAATGAAAAGTCTCATTTTTTGAAAGAACCGATTTGGTGTGGTGGGATTGTTTTCTATTTTTCTTTCCAATTATGCCCTAACTTATTACTCCACAATTCAATTTTACCTTTTATCTTTTTTCTATTTTAACTCCAAATCTCCAACCTATAACTTAATATTTTTTTTTTCGGACCAATGTTAAACATGTTTTGGCGCCTTCTGTTTTATTTTTTCTCCTAATTTGCTTTTAACTCAATTATAATTAGCTGTGCTCCTTTGTTTTGCTTTCTTCTGTCTCGCTCCTTTGTTTTGCTTTCTTAAGGTGTTTTGTCTTCTTTTGTTTTAATTTTTAAAATTATTGTTATACATAATTTTTAATAAATTTAATATTTAAACAATTGAGGGTATTTTAGTAAACTTATCAGTTACAGTACAGTACAATACAATCAAACCAAATAACAAAATATTATTTAACAATAACAAACGATACAATCTATCCGCAGGGAATCATCTAAGTTAGGAAGCACTATAGAGTGTTTTGAAGTCAATAATGTGAGAAAACGTCCAATCAAGAAGCACCCGAGCATAAAGAAGCAAAAAATGGACTAAGGTGAAATCCATAGCGGCCGCAGTGGGACCGTTGTAGACAATTACGCGAGGCAGAATATTTAGCGTTCACCACCGTCGCGCCGCGGCCGCGGTGAACTGTTCAGTTGCCAAAAAATTGGGGACCAAAGTGTAACCCAGGGAAAACTTATTTCAAACCCTTATAAACTCTAGAAGCTCGCCCAATACATGGTTAAGCTTTTTTTTAGACTACTTTGGAGGCAAGAACAAGTGTGAGAAGATCAACTAAACATTAGAGTTTTTCTATCTCCTTTTAATTCTTGAAATTATACATTATGAACAACTTTGTAGTTTTATCTTATTTTGTTATGAGTAGCTAAACAATTATCTAGGGTTTGATGGAACCAATTATTGGTTGAAGTTTTGACTCAACTTGTTATAATCGAGCTGTATTTATTATATGATTGTTCAACTACGTTTTGTATGGTGATTAATTGAATGAGCCCTTGATTAATCGTGTCTAATTACCTCATATTGCTTGAGAAAGAATATTAGGTTAGACTGATGTTGAACAACACCACTTTTGGGTAATTGAAGAGATTCATTATTTGAACTTAAAAGTGAGTTTAGAGATAACGAAGCTGTGGTGGGGCAAATTAGAGCTGCACATATTGTAAGCTAGAGTAGTTCGATAGAATGCTCTAGTAAATTATCGTAGTTGATCGAGAGATAATTACGATAACCCATAGCTCTTAATCCTCATAGAGTAATACAGTGAGATTATAGCAAAAGAGTTAAGACCTAAACTAGCAATCGGGGAAGTCACTGCCCTAGACTTTGTTACCATTGAATTATCTTTAATCTAGCATATTGTTATTCTCATATTATTTGAAGTAGTTAAACAAAAACCCAAGATTGATTGATAAAAATTCTGCATCTAGAAATTGGTTGAGTTGATAATAGCATTGCCAAAGAGTTGTAATAGATAGGTTAGTTCCCTGAGGATTCGACTCTGGACTTAAAACCAGATTACATTTGCAACGACCGCTTTGTCTTTTAGAAGGCATAGTTGGGCGTGATCAAATTTTGGCTTTGTTGTCGGGGAACTAACAGTGTTATTTATTACAACTTAGAAGTAGTGTTAGAATTATTAGTTTAAATCAATTTTCGAAGGTGTTAAACAATCTTTTCATTGAAATTCTCACGTTTGAACTCTTGTGGAATTCAAGTGTATGCCTAGAAATTATTCGAGGACTAGAGAACTGCTTGAGGGACTCTCAGACCCCGAGAAAACATTCAGGGCATTGAACCGTGCTAACAAGAGGATCCAACAATCACAACAACCACACCAGCTTGAAATTGACATGGGCGACGTAGAAAACATCAACGAAAATATCGGGGATGCGCCATCTGCCCCAAACGTCAGAGTAGTGGCACCTCTTATGCCAAAAGCTGCACTTTATGGTTGGGCACAACCAACAACTGACAACCTGGCTACTACCATAGTTGTGCCCTCAATTCAAGCGGAGACATTCCAGATCATCAACAACATGCTGCATCTTTTGCAGAATAAGGGATTGTTCTCCGGATCACACATTGAAGACCCTCAGCAACACTTGAAATTTTTTTTGTCGATTTGTGTGACCCAAAGGCAGCCTAATGTGACCTTGAAAGCTATCAAGTTGTTACTATTCCCGTTCTCTGTGATTGGGGAAGCTCAAAATTGGTTGAATTTGCTCCCTATAAATTCCATTGTCACCGGGGAGAAATTAGTCAAGCAGTTCCTGAATAAGTTCTACCCGCCTAATAAGACTGCAAGGCAGATTGATGAAATATTGAAGTACAAGCAGCAACCAACTGAGACCTTGCAGTAAACTTGGGAAAGATTTAAAGGGATGCTAGTGAAGTGTCCTCACCATGGAATTCTAGACCAGATGCTCGACCAAAGGTTCTACATGGGGTTAGATGACAATCTAAAGGCCAATGTGGATGCTTTATTGGAGGTGCATTTTTGAGTAAGACATTCATCGAGTGCAAAGTCCTTCTTGACAAATGATCATAGGCTAAAAACTCGTGTTTTAGTCGTTGTAACAACACTTTAATTACTGTATTTTACAAATGTTTGAGCTTAAATGATTATGAATTATACTAAATTCATGATTTATGCCTTGCAGGAAGAGTTTCCAACTTAAGAATTAATTCGGGATGAATTTGAGTAATTTGAGGCTTTGAAGTCTGAGTAAAAGCTAAATAAATCAAGTTGGAATCAAGTTGAGTAAAATGCCCATAACTTTTTGTGCAGAACTCCGTTTGGGCTCCATAATATATTGATGGAAATCTATTTAAAAGGGCTACAACTTTCATTTTTTGCATTTTACCGAATTTCCATTAGCGCGGGCATTAGCGCGTCCGCGCTAGTTTAGCGCGGGTTGAGGCAGAAGGAAACTCCATTAGCGCGGGCACTAGCGCGGCCGCGCTAATTCA